>JBAMCR010000003.1:40575-132329 GCA_037075045.1 Mulgravea parasiatica
CCTTTGCCTCCCCTGTTTTCAAAAAGTTTTCAGTTGGAATTTTTGGATTTTGGGGGGTAAGCTTTAGGGAATTCCCATGGGGGAAAGCCCCTTTCCCCCCCCCCCCCCCCCCCCCCCCGCTCACTAATTGAAATTGTAGCAGGCCAAGCGATAAGAAGCCGAAAACCCCATAAAACTCGAAGCATTCAAAATCGTATCATACGCTTTCATATGCACGATCCCATTGTCAAGCTATTATTAACTCATTTGGCTAGAGCGAAAATTATGAATTCAATATTTTGTATTTGTATTTGAATAATTTTTAACTTTTTTTCTTCTTTTGTATTTATTTTGGGGGGTTTCTTGTTTTTTATTTTTTCTTTTTAATTTAAAATGTTGATCGCATTCGATGGAATTCCCAAATAATTATTTATTTCTTAAACTCGAACTCTTTTTCTTCGTCTTTGCTTCCACCTGTTGTCTTGTATGTTAAACTGTATTTTCTTGTTTAAATTCTTGTGTTCGTTGACCACAATGCAACATGCAACATGCAACACAAAGTTAATTTCATGCCACCACCTTACGTTGAAGATTAACGAATTTTGTTGCGCTTTCAAAACTGAAAATGTATCGAAATATCTCAATAAATTGAACATTTTAAAGGTATAAAAAATTATTTGTTCTCACCGACTCTTTCTGAATTAGGGACACTTTGCAAGGGTATTAAACTGAGTCGATCAGATTGCAGGGTATATGTTAACTATAAGCATTTTTACCATAAATGAGATAACGAAACCCATTAAAAAAAATGTTAATTTCCATAAAAGCCCAAAAACGTTGGCCAGCCGCAGCACGTGGCTAAAAGCCGCAAACGAGCCAAGAAATAAACCCCAAAATGTGTACACATATTATATATGTATGTATACATAGTGGTTTTTGTATCTGTATCTGTAAGTTTTCTAAACCACAAACAAAAAAAAACAAAAAAAAAATAATAAATAATTTATGTATGGAATGTTTCTCTGGCAACGCTCGTTTTTAGCCTGAGGATCGAGTTGTGGCTTTTGATTTGCTGCCAAAAATAATTATGCGTAAAATTAACATAAAAACACCCACAACCAGGCAATGTTCAAAGCGCGACTAATGTATCTGTATCTGTTGCTGTTGCTGTATCTGTATCTGTATCTGTATCTTGATATCACAAGTAGTTGAATGTATCTTTTGGTGTGTGCCTGCCTGATTTATAGCAGCGCTCATAATTATCTAGTTAAAGGTGTTGCTAATTGGCAACAAATGCAAAGTATCTTTATCTGTATCTATATTTGTATCTGAATCTGTATCTATATTTGTATCTGTATCTATAATTGTATCTATATTTGTACCTGAACCTGAACCTCTGTCTATATCTCCTTGTCTATCTGTATCTATTTTTGTATCTGTATCTATTTTCGTGTATCTTTTTAATCTCAGATATTTTGCATACATCGACAAAGCTGAGCAAAGATTGTCCATTGCATTGCGATTAGTTATGACAGATGCGGTCAGCGTTTGGTCAGCCACACACGAAGTTTTCTTTCCATTTGATTGGCGTTGACTTTTCCAATGTACCATACATACACAGCTGGCACACTGGGTGATGTGATGTGATGTGATGTGATCTGAAGTGCTGGTGGTGTGGTGCGGGGACGTGGGGGGTTGAGACAGACAGCTGTGGATGTGGAACTGGACCTAGACTAACCGTAGCACTAAACCGCGAGCCGTTGACAGCTTTGAGCGGCATTCTACAATATAAAAGACGGCTCGCTCGCTGTTGGAATCGCAAAACTATAAATTATGCTGTCTGTCAGTCACAATCAGCCATTGTCTGCAAGTTCTCGATTTCGCGGTCCCTATGCTCCCAATGGTATTCTTCATTATTCTTGTTGTTGCTGTTGTTGTTGTTCTTCTTTTTGTTATTTTTATTTTTATTGTTATTGTTATTGTTGCGCTTTCGCGTTTAATTTCCCGAACAAAGACGCCCATTTTACTTGTTCTTGATTGTCGCTGTCGCTTGCGATCGCAGCAATGCAGCATTGTTTGTGTCTCAAAACTCTAACAAATTTTAAATATATTGTACAAAAGCTTATGCTTAATTAAAAACAACAAACAACAACAACAAAAAAAAAAACAGAAAACAACAAAATAATATGAAAGCAAAACATTGTTTACTTCATTTGAACAAAATTCGATTTCTTCAGTCACAACATTTTTAAAAACAGTTCTCATTGAATTTTTCCAACATGCCAATTTTCAATAATACTTTTATATACATACATGTGTCTGTGTATATGTATATGTATATGTCTTTTTTTTGTTAGTGTGTTCGTATTTCTAATGTCTGTAGTTGGAGTTGCGCGATCTTTGTCGTCACGCGGGGCTAATCAATCGGGCAAGCCGCAACTTGAAGTTGAAGCTTAAACATTAAAATTGAGCATGGGACCATGAGAGATGCAAGTTGCACGTTGCAAGTTGCAAGCCAAGTTGCAGTTAAGTTGCATCAAAAATTCAGTTGGACTTGGCGATGGTGTTAGAGCTTAAATTGGCAACTTAATGTGTAATGGACGCAGCATTATGGGTGCCAAATTGATTTCTGCACCTTCGAGCCTCGAATTGCCCCAACGGCACAGTGGTGCAAATCCAAAATATTCCTCCTCGAACTTAAATCTAAGCCAAATATTTTATAACTTTATTTTTATTTTATAAAATATTTAATTTAATCTTATTGAACATTTACAAATCAATTGGAATTTGGCTTTTGAAATCGGTTTAGAATTATATTTGGTAGCCACGGTGCTTGAGCTGTTTTCCATTGGCTAATTTGGCGAATTGACTCTTTGACGATTTGGCGACTTGACGGCTGGACGGCTTGACCGAATGATTAGCCCTGGCTAGTTGTAGCCATGATCATTCGACGTGGGCGATGCGAATGAAGAAGAAACAACCACGACAATGTGGGATGAGATGCCGACAAATCCGCCCTAAAAATGTTCAAATTGTTGGAGACCAGCACGTGGGCCAAGCATCAAGCCAAGCATCAAGCCAATTCAATTCAATTCAATTGGATGCACAAAAGCAACAACAACAGCTGGCCAATTGGCTGCGGACAGTTGGCCCAATCTTTGTTTGAGCCAGTTTAAGTCTTTAGTTGTAGCTGCAGTTGCAGTGCGACACGTTTAAACGCTTCAACGATAAACAAAAGCGCAAGCTGCATACAAAATATAAAATGAAATACAGACCGAAAGAGAGACAAAACGATGTAGAGGGTCAGAGAGAGAGAGAGAGAGAGAGAGAGAGAGAGAGAGAGGGAGCAGGCTTAGAGGCAGAAGCACGACTAGTCGATACCCTGCAACTGAAGCTTCTATGAGAAAAAAAAATAATCTAAAAAGTTAAAAAAAAAATGTATTTATTTGTTAATTTTTTTTTAATACAATCTTTAATGTTTAATTGCCAGAGCAATTGGATTTCTAAGTGCCAAAATGAATTCAGTTGAAAATGATTTGTGTAAAAAGTTATAAATTAAAAATTAAATTAAAAATTAAAAATGTAAATTATTATAAATTTTAAAATTAAAAAAAAGCACATTGAAATGTCGAATAAAAGCAATTGTAATTAAGAACATGCCACACGTTGTCTGCACTGAGTACAGGGTATATACAGAAAATTGTATTGATTTCAGGGCCGTTGTTGTTATTGTTGCTGCTGCTGTTGCTGCTGTTGATGCTAATGTTGTTGCTGCTGCTGCTGGCAACTCGTTTGCTGGCAACAACTGGCAACTGGCAACTGGCGCTGTGTCGTGCCAGAAATTATGCCAACAGGTGCTCAACATTCTTGGCATAGTTTCGAGATTGCAATTCATGCCCGCAATTGCGGCTCCTTCTGCGAGTTGACTCGCACTCCGATCTGGCTAATGTAATTGTTGCTCATGTATTGTATGTAGCCAAGTTTCGTGTACTCGTATGTATGCGTACAGTTAATTGTTAGTTTGTTCTTTTAAAAACTAAAAGGAAAGTCTTGCAGAAGAATTGCAACTCATTCATCCAAAGGGAATTGCTGATTAGCTGAAGAGTGTTTGGAATTTTAATGCAATATATATTTTATAGACATCGTCTGTCTGTCATAACAGTCAACTGATCTCACCTCGATATCTTTGTTTAAATGTGCAAAAACATTATTATTTTCCTTTTTTTCTTTTTATTTTTTAGTAATTAAATTGCAACAAATTTAATATTTAAATTGTGTATGGTACATCCAATCGAATAAGTATCTATCTATATGTGATATTCATTATTTATTTGTTGTCACATTTTTCAGACACTTGTAAGCTCGTACTCGCTGTGTACCTGTTGTGCACTCACATTCAATATTCATTCATTCGAGTCTACGTATGAGTATAAGTTTGAGTTTGAGTTTGTAATTTTTCTCATTTGCATTATTACACGATTTTTGTTTTTGTTTTGTTTTCTCTACAACATATGTGTGTGTATGTATGTACCTACATAAATATACTTATATTCACACTCACACACCACACACATACTCATGCACATACACTCAAAAAAACAAGAAAATAAGTGCTGGCGCCAGCATCACAATGAAAAAGTAAAAAGCCAAAAACTTAATGATTGGGCAACAATTTATTTGGTCAATCGCCGTCCATTGTGTATCTAAATGTATGTTATAATACATATGTATCTGTATCTCGACAACGTTTGTATCTTTGACCGTATTTGTCACAGTCTTTGCCTTAGTCTCTGTTGCCCAATTCGCCCATTCGCCTTATGTAATTGCCGCAAATTTTGTTGCACGATGACCAGCATAGCGCCATCAACAACATCGGTCAAAACTCAGTTCTACTAATTTTTATTTTTATATTGTTTATTTATTTATTTTTTTTTTGTATCTTCAAAATACGCTCATTAATTTGTTGAAAAGTTTTCGATCAAAATGAAATTGTAAAAAATTGTTTTTCATTTCTTAATTAAAATAAACAAAGTTGAATTTTTTTGATTGTGTAATTTTGCATACACTATTATACATTATTATTTATTTACAGGGTATGAGCTATGATTGTTCTTGGCCATATTAATAGGGTATATATATACATATATTAAATTTAATCCATATCACTAGCTTCTTTTTTCTTAATGATTGATTACAGGCTGATAGGGGCGGAGAAATTGAGTTTTTCTCACGAAAAACAACCAAAACTTGATAAAAAAAAAGACGAAAAGAAACAAAACACCGTCTCGTGTATGTATGTATATTAAGATGTATGTATATGTATGTATGTATATGTAAAAAGAAAGCGGCTATTACAACAAGTTTGTCCAGCCGCCATTTGCATTGCGTGAGATGAGTTGAGATGAGATGCTACAGATGCATGGCCAGAGAGACAGACAGACAGACAGACTGAGACACAGACTCAGACTCAGACGCAGAGTCACAGTCAGACCCAGATCCAGACCCAGATCCAGGCCCCAATAACGCCAGACCCCACATATGGAGCCAAGATATGGAGACTCTGCGGCCTCTGCGCATGCGTAAATGTTGTGCTTATACCTGAAGTTAGCTGTAATTTATGAAGAATTTTAATCAGGTTGCCGAAATGGACACACACACACATGGCACACAGTCTGTGAATGTATGTGTGCGTGTGTGTGTGTGTGTGTGTGTGTTGTAAACATGAACGTGCATGAGTTAATGCTAGATGAAATTTTTGAATTGACAGGCGAAGAGCGTTGAATGTTGATTGCACGACCGGCTTGTTGCAAGTTCTACACAACAACTGAAATTGCCTCAAATTGTTGCATTTCACGCAACATTCGAGACAGTTAACAATTGAGAGACCGCAGCAATTGAATTGCCTTGCCAGACCCAAACATAGGACCTAAACCCAAACTTTAATCGTACTCCCAGCCACAGCCACAGCCCGAGTCCCCAGCTGCAGCCCCAGTTGCAGCTCCAATTGCAACAATCCCAATTGCAATTCTAGTCTTGGTTGCAAGCACGCAGTTCACGTCATGCTGCATCATTTTTCATGAATGCAACTGACAAACTCGATTAATATGCAAAACAAACGGTCTCATTGGCCTCCAACAGTCGCTGCAGCAGGTGCGTTCATAGAATCGTATTGGGATCGCGTTTTATGCTAATTTGTTTATTTATTTATTTATTTTTTTATTTTTTTTTATTATATTTATATTTATTTCTTTGGGAAGCATTGCTCGATGTTGGCTGTGGTGGCCCTTGCGGCAGCGTGTGCCAATTAGCCGCATTGCCGTCATTTGACAATTAGCATGAGCATAAGACGCACTTATTCCACACCCCTGCCGCCACGCCCCCTTTTAAGAATGTGACTCCACCCGCCCCTCTACTTGGGAATATGTTTTATTCAAGTTATTTGCTTGAGATGCCCAATTTTCAGAATTGGGTCATGCGTGAAATGTGATTGAGTTCGCTGCCTAAGTCTTTCGTTTCAACACGAATTCCATCGAAATATCCACAAAATATATTCACATATTAAATGTGTTAATTCTTTAAAAATTGTTCACAGCCTTGGCTCACTGGTATTATTATTATTATTTCATTTTTGTTTTGTTTTTGTTAAAAGTATATATTGCTCCCAAAAAAAAAAATTATTATTTTAAGAATTTCCATTTTTCAGGTAAAAACAAAAAACCAAAACTCTCGAAATAAATGGCCATGGCAATTAAATGAATAATTAAAATTTACAAGTATTTTCCCAGTACATAATGATTATATATATATAAATGTATATACATAATCAGAGCTGGCAATTTCCGTTTTGCGCACTTTTGGCTCACATATTTGGTTATTATTATTTCATTATTTTCATTTGGTTCTTTTGAAAGAATTTTTAAAATTGTGCCAAAAACGCAACTTTCACTCGCCATTCCGAGACGAAGCAGATAAAGCATTCAGTTCCAGAATGCTTAAATCTTTACAACAAATAATAATAATAATAAAAAAAAAAAATATTACAATAAAAAAATATGTTGAGCATTATTAATTTATTTTTATTTTTTGTTTTTTTGGCTGCGGGAATTTTCACAAGCTCAAAACGCAAACCCTGATAATTATCATTGTCGTGATGGACCTCAAGATTTTTGTTTTTTGTTTTTTGTTTTTTTGATTTGGTACTTTTGATATATTTTTGTTTTTGGATTTTGTATATTTTTGTTGTTTCTTGGATTTTGTGTTTGTTTTTTTGTTGTTTTTTTTTTGGTTTTTGTTTTTGTGGCATTCAAACAATGCGGAGGTGCGGGCGTTGTCACATTAAGTTGTCATATACTCATCATCAGATATCGCAACAATTATAATATATTTATTTTTATTATTATTATTTCTATGTATACATACATACATATAAGTCTGCGGTTTCATAAATCCATTTTGTTATTATTATGTATAATTATTGTGATTATTATCGGCACAAAAATTATGCAGAGTTTTTTGAACTAATGACATGAAGTTTTATGAAACTATGGAACTTTGTTGACAAATTTAATCTCAAAAAATAAAAAAATTTCCAAGAAATTATTTTTGAAAACTTGAGAAAACTAATGCCAAAAGATTTGCTATTATTTATTTGAATTTGTTGAAACTCAATTTTATAGGGAAATTGAAGTTTTTGCTTTTTAGTTATTCTGATCGAATTATTATTTTAATTAATTAATTAATTAATTGATTAATTTTATTTTTTTCACTTTGTATTTACAGCAATGACACACAGAAATCCAACAAATCGGAGAGATTTATAGATAGATTAACAGACTTTGGCATTGAATGCCAGCCATAGGCATTGCCCCGAATAGAAGCTATCCTGGCCATAGGATGGCCACACATGGTAGCATGCTCTATCGCACTGGCGCCACAGCTGGTGGCGCCACGCCCATGCCCTCTGTCTCTGTTCTATATGCAACGCCGCCACCGAAACCATTTGCTGCCGGCGCTGTACAAAATGGAGCGGAACGGAGTCGCCTCTTGGAATTGCTACGTGCCCCCAACAATCTCACCTCGCCCACGTTGGAGCCCTCATCGAAGGGCCTCCTGAATGGACCGGGCCAAAACAATTGTTTCCTTAACTGTGCCGTCCAGGTGAGTCCATCAAAAGTTCATCCTTCATCACAGCAATTGCCTTGACCTTTTTTTTTAAATTCTCAACAAACGATAAGAAATAAAAATCGGCCAAAAGTTTAATAACTTTTGGGGAACTCCAATTAAAAACATTATTCATAATTCCCAATTTGCGTAAAATATTATAAATAAAAGAAATAATTCTGTATTGGTGGCTGCATGGTAAAAACAAAAGCAACATAAATTTAATTTAATTGTTGGCGTTTTTTTTGTTTTGTTGCTTTTGTTGCTGTTTATTTGATGATGATGACCTCAAGGTAGAATTTGGCTTTTCGTTTCTTTTTTTTTGTTGTTGTTGTTGTGGCAACCTTCAATATGAAATCGTGTTAATTTGCTGCTCAATTTACGGCCAAACATTGAATCGACATTTTTGAGAGGTGGGCGAGAGAGCCAAACTCATCGCATAGCTCTCATTGAGGCGGCTTATAAGGCAAGGCCAAGGTGCACTTTTCTCAGATCCAATTGTTGAACAAAAGAAAAAACAAAAACCGAGAAACAAAAACAAAAAAAAAAATTAATAATAATATTGGTTGCATGCAACTTGTAGCAAATGCAAAAAGGGGGTCGCATGTTCTCTGATATTTGCATGGGAAAGCGTAAGGCGAAAGAGAGAGAGAGAGAGAGACAAAGAGAGACTTAGAGAGAGAGAGAGGTAGCCCGGTTTGAGGGTATTTTGAAAAATTGCCACCCAGTTGCATAAATTTACGAGAAATAAGAATAAATTTGTATTTTTCATGATTCTTACAATTGTGTTTTTGTTTTTGTTTATGTTTATTTTGTTTTTGTTTTTTGTTTTTTTTTGTTTTTGTTTTTGTTGAACAGCCCCTAAGAATGGGAGCCAGTGTTAAGGTAGAGCTAGAGTGGCTTAAACAATGTACAACTCAATTAATACAACAATTAGTCTGTTGCCAACAAGAAATGGGACGTATCTTGTCGGGGCCAAGGTCTCATAGCCCTGGCAACGCAGTTTCTATAGTTCTACAGCTTTTCTTTTCCCATTAGTTGAATAAGAATAAGTCTAACAAATAAAAAAAGAGAATCAACCTAATCATAAAAGAATTTTAGAAAAAAAAAAAAGATTTTTAATGAAAATGTTATGTACATATTGTTGATTTATTTTGCATATTTATAGCAAAGTCAAATGTGTTTTATATAAAAAAGAAATATACATATACATAATCTATTATCTATTAATTTTTTTTATTATATTTTGGGATATTTATTTATTTTTTTTTCTCTTGATTTCGACACTCCCATTAAGAGATTAAAATCGATTTAAATTTGTTTTTAAATGCATGACTCATTCAAGAAAATGCTGGACGCTGGACGAAATTGGTTCAGGGTTTTCATGTTAAATCACGAAACCATTCCCAAATGCGAGTATGAGGTATCTGGCATCCAGTATTCAATGTTCAGTGTTGAGTATCCACTATATTCAGTATTTGAATAGTGAGTAGTAAGCAGTGAATAATGCTTATTGAGTAGTATTCATAGCCTAGAATCCAATCAAAATACCCTTAGAAACAACATAAAGTATGAGAGAGGGCGAGAGAGCATTTAACTGATGCTCTCAATTCTAGAGTATCTCATAGTCGAGCTACGTTGAGTGCAGCGTTCTCACTTGTTTCACTTCCACAATAATTGTGATCTGCTGGCCATATAATTGGCATACGCCTAGTAGCTGTAGTGGGGCGTGTTCTATATTTTCGATATTGAGGGGGACTGGGTGGTATATGTACATACATACATACATACATACATGTGGCTGGACTACTAAGACTTGGTGCGTGGTGGGGGTGAGGGGTTGGTTTATTGGCTGGGTGTGTGTACTTACTTAGAAGCCATGCTTAAAGCCTACGAGGTGCGGCTCAAAAGTAACATAACAAACTAATTGCCAGAGTGTATGTACGATATGTGCTCTATTTGTTGTTGTTGCTGTTGTTGTTTTTGGTATTGTTTCTATTAAAATTATGGGCGTGTTAAAAGCTAAACAATGGCAATCAAATGTGGCCAACTTGTGGCAGACACAAATAGTGGCAAATGTTGCCAAGCCCAAAACCGAACCCCAAAACCGAAAACCGAAAGCCCCAAAACCCCAAAACCCAAAACCGAAACCCAATCTCAATCTTAAGCCCAAGCTCAAGTCCAAGTCCAACTCGCGGAGTCTGCGAGTAACCAAATCTTTGAAAGCTGCCAAAAACAGCTTAATTGTTGTTGTTGTTGTTGTTTCTATTACCATAGTTTTCTTTGTTGTTGTGGTTGTTGTGGTTGTTGGCCCAGCGAAAGTGTTGAAGATTTGCTGCCCGACAGAAATTGTGTCATTCAATAATAAAAAACCAAAAAAAAAGAGAAACAAAATGTACGAATTGTAGATACCCTGTAGTCCACATAATATTAATAATAATAATAACAAAAATAATAATCTTAATAATAATAATAATAATAATAATAATAATAGTAAAAACTAATCTATACGCTTTTAAAATATTTTTTATTTATTTATTTACTGTCAACTTTGAGCAATTGTTAAAAATAAAAATCTAAAAAAATGTTCAAGTAGTTTTAAATAAAATTATTTTTATAACTGAAGAATGTATTTGAATAATATTAAAATTTAATTAAATAATTGAAATGTAGAGTTAATAAAATAAAAAGGTTTTCGTTTTTTGTTTGTTTGCAATTCTTGACTAACAAAATTAACATTTTTTTTTTTCATATTGAATATTTTATTGGTTTTTTACTTTTGTTATTAAATGTTAAATCAATTAAGGCTAAAAGTCCCGTTCCGCAAAAATAAACCTACAATTTGTATTTGATATTAATTAATGCTTGATGATGCTTGCAACTTGCGCCCGTTGCATGAAGCATTTGCGCAACTTTGTTGGCCATATTTATGGCCAATGGGTTTAGGTACAAAACGCAAAACAAAAGCAAAAGCAAAAACAAAATACAAAACAAAACGCGTCTTAAAAGCAACTTGAGGCTGTTTTTGGGGGCAGCCGCTGCCGCTGCCGCTTCCGTTGCAACGTGCAACTTGCAACTGACAAGTGATGAGAACACTTTGATGATTTCACTTGATATGCTTTTAATGTGTTTCTTTTGCCACAGTCTCAGACCGGAGGCAGTCAACTGCAACGGCAGCGAGAGACCCTTGACGACAAAAAAAAAAAAAACAGAGAAAAAAAAATATTATAAGAAAAAACCTAAAAAAGAGCAACAACAAAATACAAAAAAAAAAAAAACCCCAGCCCAACCCGGCTATGAAAACTGTATGCTTCTTCTTCTCTTGCTGCTGCTTCTTGGCCTGTTGCAACACGCAGCTTGCTGGTGTAATAAAGTAGCAAGAACAACAATAATAACAACAACAACAACAACAACAACAACTGGCAACATTTTCTTTGGCTTCAATTTCAGTTGAAGACGGTCAACAATCAGTCCAAGACGCTCGCCTGCATAATACACGATCATTGCCACTGAGTTGAGTTAAAGATGAACAACAACAACAACAACAACAACAACAAATATATAAAAAACAAATTCATATACATATACAAAATAAAAGAAAAAAAAAGAATCCGGGGGAGAAACCTTTCCAGCTGGCATGCCAAAGTTTAAATACTCTTTTTCACTATTTCAATGGGAAAATGTTAAAAATTAAATAAAATTTTATTTTTACTGTTTAGTATTATTAAACAATTTCCCATATTTATTCTTTAATTTATTTTTCTAAAATATTTATATTTACATTATTTAAAATTGCAATTAAAATACATAAATTGCACAAAAACAAGTTCTACGATTGCGAATTTCTTGAGATATATTTGAATGACTTTTGCAAGGGTATCATAATTATAAATGAAGTGTATAAATATTAATGTATGTATGCATTTATGTGTGTGTGTGTGAGTGAGTGTGTGTGTGTTTGTGTGTGTATTATGCCCATAGACTCGTACATCATTTTACAGCTCTGACGCGAACTTAAGCATCTCTATCTATCCTTTTTTATTTGTATCTGTAACTGGTTATATTTGTATTCTGTATTTGTATCTGTGTTTGTATTTGTATCTGTATCTGTATCTGTTTGCCTTAGATTAGTTCACACGATAAGCCAAACAGATTCTGTCCACTTGTTGCATAGCATTTAGCTTGGCTTTCAGCTTGTCCGGCTGGTTGGAAACCAGAATTTGATATTTAAATATCGCATATCATAGAAAGAAATATCGTTCTAGATAATTATGATCTCTTCTGGTTGCATACAGAGGTAAAAACAAAAAAAAAATGACGCGTACATGTTGCACTCTTAACAGTTGCGTGGCAAGAACCCCAAACAACAACAACAAAAATATCAGAAGAGAAAATCACAAGCGAACCTGATTTTGGGCAACAAAATGGAATGAAAATATACAAAATAAAAAAAGAAATATTTAAAAACATAAATAATAATAAAATTGGAGATTATTACAAATACAAATAAAACAATAACAAAAGACATCACTATAACAAAAAAAAAAAAAAACTAAACTGAAACGGCGCTGCTTTTGGTTACGGCTGACGGCGCTGCCTGGGAATATGTTGCAATTGCTGCAGTTCTGCGTGCAACTCGACGCCACTTGATGTGGCAGCGACTCCTGCGACTCACACACACACACACACACACACACACACACACACACTTTGCTCTTCCTGTCTCAGGGTTAAACTCCAGCCAGCCAAACCTCCCTAGTCTTAAGCTCCGTCTGAGTCTTAGTCTCAGGCTGAGTCTTAACGCATTCATGCTTAATTTAACATATGCAACTTTAATCAAGACACAAATACACACACACACACACACACACACACCCCAAAACTCGTCTTAACCATTATATACTCACATACATACTTACAAGTGCAGCGTCCGATTAATAAAAAAAATAAAACAAAAATTCAACGAAAAATGAAAATTATTAGAAATTTCTTTTATTAATTAAAATTTTTTGAATTAATATTTTTTTAAATATGTTTTTCTTCGTAAAGATTTAAATACTTAAAACATAATTTATATTCTAAATACATAACATAATAAATCAACAATAAAAACAATTAACATTTATACGGTTTTTTTTTATTATATCATTTATTTATCAAATTAATTGATTGGTTTTTCTTTTTCTGTTTTTTTTTTTGTTCGTTTTCGTTTTTGTTATTGTTGATTTTTGGTTTAACAAGCATTTTGGTTCATTACAAGCATCGTTAACATTGGTTAGTGTTTTCATGGCCAAAATGTGGTGACTCTTGTATTTTTGTATGCGCTGTGCGTTTCCAATGTTGCTGCTGTAATTGTAACAGCAACAACAACAACAACAACAACAACAGCAACAACAACAACAACAACAACAAACAGTAACAACATTGTCGTGAAAGTTGTCTACAGTTTGGCTGGCTGCTGAATGTTCAATGAACCTTTAAAACTGTTACCGTTTCGTTACCTGCCTTGCCTGCCGCTGCTGCATGCCACATGCAACAAGTTTTAAATTTGTGTTCGTGTCTTAAGTCTTTTGTTTGTGTCTTTGCTGCGCATTGGACAAATACAATACAATACAAAAAAAAAGCAACAAAATTATGTTGTGTTGCCCGCTGCCCGCTGCCCGTTGCCCCTCCTCGTCGCCTTTGAATTGGAGTTGGAATTGGAATTGTTGTTCAGTTTGAACGCATTTTCAATTAATGTTTTCATTAACCAGAAATTTTATGCGGCCCATGTCGCATAAAGTCAACTTTGTTGTATCTGTCTAATGTCCGATGCAATTAGCTTTGTGGCTGTTGGCCGTTGATGATCTTGTTTAGGCCAAGAACATCATTAGCCACAATAAAGTTGGTCTAAAGAAAAAAAAAAGCAACATTCATATAGATGATACCCTGATTATGCGAATTTCAATTAGAAATTGCACATTGCATGTGCTTACTTCTAAAAAGTTATGACTTTTGTTTTTTCTATTTTATGACCTCATTTTCATCTAATCAGCTAAACAGCCCCCTGAATAGGGCTATATAAACTGCATACAGATGGCTTTTTCCCATAAACAAATCACATTTTATTTGTTCATTTTATTTTCATGGTATATGCATATACATATTCTTATTTCTGTTAATTTGCCTATTTCTTTTTTCATAAGAAATATTTATGGAAATGACTTTTTTTTGTCATCTTTTCTTGAATTTTTCCACTTTTTTTAATTTTAAAAATACCAAACTAAATTATATTTTTTTCTTTACAAAAATTAACGTACCGTAAAAGTTAAAAATAAAATGATTTCCTTTAATTTTTTCGCTTTAAAAAAAAAAAGAAATTCTTAAATTTTCAGTTTTATAGAAATTTACATTAATCAAATTACAGATTATATTACATACCATATATATATATATATTTATGGGTACGACATATACCTTTTGTGCAGTCATGTAAGAATGATTGCTGTAAATAGATTTCCATCGATAATTTATCGATATATTTGTTCTTTATGTTTTTAGTTTTTTTTTTTTGGGTGTTTAAAGTGATGTCTCAATTTTGATGGAAAAAAAAGAAGGAAACAAAATGAAAAATTCAAATCGCAGTTGGAAGATCCATTGCGTGTTGTTATTGTACTTCTTGTTGTACTTGTTGTTGTTGTTGTTGTTTTGGGTGCATTATCAATTAGCTTGCGGCACGCTGTTTACACGGCATTTCCATTTTCCATTTTCCATTTACATGCATTTCCGTGGCTTGTGGCATATCAAAAGTCGAGCGAGTCGAAGTGGCCACCGGGCACAAAATGTGAAAGCGGCGGCATTAGAAATTCTTTTTTTTTTTCGTTTTTTTATTTTTTTTTTGTTTTTTGTTTTATAGTTTTTGACTTAAGAATGATCATTTCCTGCCCCGTCACTGTGCTGATTGCACCAATTGCTAGTTATTTGGCAATTTGAGTAAAATTTTTTTCATTTTTTTGTTTCACATAATGCCTGTAATCGTAATAATAATACAATAATAAAATAATACAATAATATTAAGTCCAGCAACAGGTTAACCAATTTTTCAATTCAGCAAAAGATTTCTTAAGTTTTTTTTTACTTTTTGTTTTGCCGGTTGCTCTAGTTTTTAATCTATAATCATTTTGTGGTTTATTTATTAGCATTTCTCTATAATATCTATGTATGTATGTATGCATAATTTCCAATATACATACACCTGTATATAGTACTGTATATTAAAAATTGATTGGCAATTGGAGAAATTGTTGGGAAAATAACTATTACAAGTAATGTGTATACGATTTACCTGTATAAAGTACATATTAATGATCAAGTACTTTAATCAAATTAAAAAAAATGAAATAATCAAAAAGCAATTAAATTTAAATTCAAAAACAATTCCATGCCAACTCATTTGCATTTCAGATTTCTAATCTTAGAATAACTAAAGTTGCATTTCACCCAACAAAAATCGGACTTTCTATTTGGGAATTATGAAGTTTATTTCATAAATAAATCAATATTAATCATTGACATATTTAATAATAAATTATTGAATTAATTATTAAAAAACAAAAAAATAAATCCCAACAGAGAATTTATTTTTACTTTTTTAATAATTAAAATATTGAAAAGCATTAAATCAAATTTTTATTTTCGATGAAAATTCTTGTTTAATAAGAAAAAAAAAAACAAAAAAAAAAAATTAATAATATAAAACTTATTACAAATTATTATATTTATTTTTAAAACTTGTTTTTTATTTATAATTATTTATAGTTATTTTTATTTTATGGTTTTATTGGAATTTTGTTAACTTTATTGTGGCATATTACAATATTATTGGTAAATGCTCATGTTGAGCCACAGTTTTCGTTGTAGAAGTTGTCAAAAGGTCAAAGGCCACCCTGCATGCATTAATGCGCTTATGAAATGAGAGATAACAAAAAACAGAAAACAAAAAAAAAAACGAATATCGATTGTGTCATCTTTTGAGTTGCTGACCTGCGGATCAATTAAATGATTAATTTGAGATTTGTTTTTAATTTTGATTTTGATTTTGATTTGCCGTTTGTTTGTTTGTTTGTTTGTTTGCCGTATTTGAGCTTCTTTGGTTGCATCGGATGTGGCAATGCGGCAATCAAACGATCAATCGATCAATCAATCGTTCACATCAATTAGCCAATTACGCATTGCCAATTGCCAATTGCCAAGGCCCGACAACAATAAGCCATAGTCTGACATGCCGTAATTGCTGTCCGTTGTCCGTTGCACGTAATTTGCAGTTGCCGCTGCCGCTGCTGTAGTTGTTGTTGTTGTTGTTGCAAATTGTCAAGTGGAGCAAGTGCAACGCGCGTTGCACGGATGTTGCACAAGCACATGTATGCATACATAGGATCCAATATCCAATATGGTTGCAATATAAATTGTAAGCATACTCAAAACAACAGCTTGTAATTTGCAACTAAAACGGATGTTGCAACTCTCTGTGCCACAAGCAGATAATGTGTCCAGCTTTAGGTGAGATGCTGGGCGGCAAATCGGATGTGGTGCTACTGCTGCTGTTGCTGCTGTTGCTGCTACTGCTGCATCTACTTCCGTTTTGGCCCTGTGCTCCAGACGCCGCCAACTCTTATTAGCTAGAATCTCACATGATCTGCAAAATTGATTTGTTGCAAGAACAAGTAAACCGTTTTCTTCCTGCAATTGCATACAATAATAAAATCATTTTCCCATTACAACATTTATTTCCTATGCAAAATATCCAATTTCCATTTTATTTATGCTTTTAAACTTTATTTTTGTTTGTTTTCAATTTCCATCTGGAATATTTTTTTTTTTGTTTTGGCCTTCGGCTAACGCGTTTATGTGTGAGGTCCCGTTTAATAGCTTGACCCGATGTCTAATGAATATATATGTTAATAAAACAAAAGAAATCACAAAAAAAAGGGCGTCAGCTTTTGGCCTGAATCTAAGCATCCCCCCCCTCTCTCTCTGCCCCTCTGCCCAGTGTACTTGTTCCAGACGAACAATGCCAATGGAATTCCCCTTGGGCGGATTAAAGATTGATTTGCTTAAATTAATTTTATGAAATACTTAGCAGCTGTACACATACATGCACACATACACACGTGCATTTATGTACATACCGACACATGCACATATGTGTGTGTTTGGGTGTGTGTATGTACAATAGAGAAAAAGCTACTAATTGAAGATCTATGCAAATTGATGAGTATTTGAAGAGCCAACACTTGAAGCGTGATGAGAATGCAGAAGTTATATTTGAAACACTCGACTAGCCGATACCCTGTACACAGACGAGATAGAAAAAAAAAACACGATTTGCCCTTTTTATTTTTTTTATTTAATAAAAATTTAAAAATGTTTCATAATAAGCATTTATTTTATTTTATTTTTTTTTTGTTTTGTATGTTTCATATGTTTGCATAGCATCAATATACCCGTTTGTTGTGGCATAAAATGGTGTAAAAAGTGATTTTGAGCTCAGCTCGATGGCGTGCAAGATTCGATCTTTGGCTACTTTTCGATTCAAACCATATTCTTCAAACCTTTTTCATGCCCCAAAGGTACAGGTCATAAATGTTGCGGCAGCTGTGTTAATTAATTTTTTGAGCCGTCACAATGATAAAACCGAAACATTAATCGTCATGGCCCGTTGCCAAAAGCTGTCGAATAAGCAAAACAAAAACGCAACAAAAAACAAAAAACAAAAAAAAAACACAACATATTAAAATGCAAAACAAATAAAAAAAACAAATCTTAATAATTAAAATGAATTTTTTTGTTTGCTTTTGTTTTAAAATGTGTAAAAATATTTCAATAAATTTCACGCAAAAGATTATTTATCATTCGATCTGTCTCGATCGCAATCGAAAGTCATTTATATTATTTTTTTTTAGCACGCGCCAATGTCGATCTGGCAACGCCAAAATCGATTTGTCGCATTTTTCTTCTATTCAAAAAAAAAAAAGAAATTGAAGAAGATTTTTTTCCTTTTGGTCATCAATTTTGCATTACTTTTGTTTTTGGTGCTCTATTTTGATTGACGATCTGGCAACGCCGCCCGACATCTATTTGCAGTACTTCTATATGTGTATGTATGTATGCACATACACATTGTCTAGTTTCCATCTTCATTTATGATTCTTTTTTACGTAATGCGATCACAAGCCAATGACACTGGCAAAAACAAAGAAACGAGAGAAAAAGCATTTATCACACTAACAAATAACAAATGACAATAATGGTTATAATAATAATAATAAAAAGAAGAAGAAGAGGGAGAAGAGGGAGAGGAGGTAGAATAAGAACAAGAACAACATCATCTGATTTGTTGAGCACTTTTTCCGCGCCCTGTGGTTTTCAATGGTGCCGTTTCTAGCGGCATTTTGTCGTAGGCGGCTGATCATCGGCAGCCATACAAGTGCCTGGAATTCCGATTTGCAGCTGCAAATCTGCCAACACCCCTCCCTCTCTCTCCTCCACCTCCCCTCCACCCCATCTGCCCCACCCAACGCATCTGCTACTCAATGGATAATAATACCCCAGTTGCTGTTATTAGCTATTCTATTAACGTGGCTAACATGACGTCTAGCTACTTGTTTCACATTTTATTTTTTTAGATTAGAAATTTAATTTACACAAATAAAATTAAAATTCTTAAAATTCTACTTATTAAAAAAATTGATTAAAATCAAATGAAAATCAAAAAATATTAACTTAAAGATTTGCAACATTTTTTTGTTAAGTATTGAAAACTATTTTTCAAATTAGCATTTAAATTAAACAAAAAAAAAATATTATATTATATTTTGTCTTTTTTTATTTATTTTATTATTTTTTTATTTTATTCAAATTGTGAACACAAAAACAATAAAATCATTTTTAAACAATCAAATAGAAATTTCAAATAAATAATTATTTAAAATGTATCTATAAGATTTTATTTTATGATCGAGATTGTAACACACTACTAGCATGTTTATAGGGTATCTGTTAGTCGTAATGTTTTGGAGAACCGCAAAAATGACTTAAACATCGAATGGCGGCGTTGGCAGCGTCTGCAACGTTGCGTCGTCAGCGATGCCTGCGATAATTTCAGACACTCAACGAGCCGCGGCGGTCAAAGGTGTACGACGATAAATAAAGAACTAAAACAATAAAAAAAATACACACACACACAAACACACACACACATACACATAAAAATAGAAGAAGACGAAATAAAAAGGAAGTAGACGTAGCAAAATGACTCACTTGGCCAACAGCAGGAAGTCAATTTGCCAAAAAAAAAAACCAAAAAAAAAACAAGTCAAGAAAAGTGAAAAAACAAAATGAAAAAGAAATTTTGGTCCCGTTCTGGTAAAGTAATTTGCGGGCGTGTGAACCGCAAATAATGAATAAATGCATGGACAGGCGGAAAAAAAGGGGTTTCCATCCAGAGCTCTCTTCAACTCTCTTCAGCTCTCTTCAGTTCTCTTCACATCTCTTCAGAGGGTCTTCACTCACAAAGTGCAGTGAATAATCAACAAGAAGTGTGCATAATACGATCATCTTGAGTTTATAGCTTGTGATTAGGCTCCACGGCTACTGGGTTTTCCACTTCTTTTCCACTTCTACTTATGCTCCTCCTCTTCCTCCTTCTTCTTCTTTTTTTTTACCCACTTATATGATCTATCCGATAAAGTGGGTAGCAATGGCGGCTTTTTTTTGCATTTTCCGCCTAATGAAGTACAATTGAATTCTTCTCCATTTTTTTTGTGATTTGCTTTGCAATTAAATTAATTAAATTATACTTGACTCCTTTTTAAGTATCTTAATTTTTATATATGGCAAATTTCTTGATCTAAAAATATTAAAAGCATTTTTCTTAAAGATCCATCAATAAATATCAATAATGTTATTTTTATTAAAGTGAAGAGTTGAAAAAAAATTTAAAAATATTGCAAACCTTTTTTTTATTTAAATCGATTTCCGCAAAATTAATTTAATAATGCAAATTCCTAAGCTTAGCATTTTTAATATTCAAAAAATTGAAATTTTCGAGAATGCAAATAATGTATTTATTTTTATTTAAGAGAATTTAATTGCAAAGCTTAATTTGTATTAAAAATTAATTGGTAAATTTTATTTTTTTTTGTTTCTTAAGTTTTTATGATTTATCAAAAATGTTTAAATTATTTGCGGAATATTATTGAAAAATACGCATTATGTAATTTTTAATTGTGATATTTGTATTTGAGAATTATAATATATAATTCCAATATACATTTTAATCTAATAAAAATAAAATACAATTAAAAATTAAAACTACTTTGTTTAGAAATTGTGTGTGCAGTGTGTTTTTTGTCTGTTTCGTGACAATTATAAATAAATAGAATTTAAATAAAAAAATTTGGAGAAAGATGTCAAAATTTGTGTAAATATTGACAGGACGAGAACTGGGCAAGCCTGAGGTTAGCCGTAGAGCAGCCAGGCGCGTGCTATTTGTGGGGCTTGTGGGGCTCCAAAGATGAAATTTGGGAAAACCTTTGAGGCGCATCTGACCATAGAATGGAGGCAACAGTATATGCGTTATACGGTAAGAAGAAAGAGAGACAGACAAACAAACAGAATTATAATATTAATTAACATTCAATTGAATGAGATAAATTAGGAGCTGAAGACACTCATCCGACGTGGCATCGAAGGTGCAGATTCATTGAATGGTTTAACACAAGACGAGCGCAAGTCATATTATTCAGCATTCGCGGATCGGTTTTTTACAGAATGCGAGCACGAGCTAACGCGAGTTAATAATTTCTTTTTGGAGAAACTGGCGGAGGCGCGTCGCAAGCATGGCACACTTAAGCTACAGCTAATGGCCACGGCTCAGGCGCCTGGTACCAGCGCTTATTCATTGCAATCGCAAGCGGCATCGGGTGTCAGCGTTCAGGGCGCAACCAGCAGTAATCGAAAGTTAATCACACAGCGTCAGCTACGCATTGCGTATGGTGAATTTTATTTAACACTCATATTGCTACAGAATTTCCAATCCCTCAATGCCACCGGCTTTCGTAAGATCTGTAAGAAATATGATAAACATTTGAAATCAACGTACGGCTCCGCTTGGTTTGATCGTGTTGTCACTCATGCCGCATTCATGGATAACCGTGCGCTACATAGCATGATCGTTGAGGTTGAGGATCTCTATACCCATTATTTAATGGGTGGCGATAGATCCAGGGCGATGAACAAGCTGCGCGTACCCCCGCTGGGTCAACCGACCCCATCCCGCATGGTATTCCGTGCTGGATTAGCCTTGGGCATGTTCATCATGCTGGCGCTTGTCACATGCATTAGCTGTAAGTTTCCAGGGGGGGGGGGGGACATTGATTACCAAATATCCAAATATCGATATATCGCGAAACGAGCGTCGATGATGATCGATATTTTATTGAACATCGATTGGTTTCCCAATTCAAATGAATATTTCATAAATGTGAATGCCGGATATTCAGTTGAAATTGGTGCACTCATGTTATCGTAATCGCTAACGATATATATATCGATATTTTGGCATTAAGACTAACAGTATATAAAACCCTTATTCACCGGTTAGACTATCGAAGGCCACCACTTCAGGCGAATGTTGAGGCATTCATGCATCTGTATCGTGGCCCCTTCACCTGGGTGATCTTTAACTTTTTCATGGCTGCCAATGTGGCTGGATGGCAAAAGTCTGGTGTCAATCATGTGCTCATCTTTGAGATTGATCCACGGAGTCACCTGCTGCCGGCAACATTTTTGGAAATTGCCTGCACATTCGGTATCTTGTGGACGCTATCGATATTGGGATTCCTCTATCATGATCTATTCAATGTCCGTGATCCATTTATATTCCCATTGGCGGTCACATTGATAATGATAACCCTGCTGGTAAATCCATTGCCGATCATCAATTGGCCGGCTCGCTGGTGGACAATGAAGGTGGTGGGTCGTGTGATAACAGCGCCATTGCATTGTGTGACTTTCGCCGATTTTTGGATGGGAGATCAGTTGACCTCGCTGGTTATATGCATGGCCGATTATTATTATATAATACGTTTCTATGCCGTTTGCTGGTTGCGTTATACAAATGTGGACCTGTGCTTTCAAGAGGATGTCTTTGTGCCAATCTCACGTTGTTTGCCCGCCTGGTTTCGTTTCGCCCAATGCCTGCGCCGATTCCGTGACAGCGGCTTGAAGACAATTAGTTATCTCATCAATGCTGGCAAATATTCAACAACATTTTTTGTTGTAATATTCTCAACAATGCGCCAACGGACAGATGGTATGAATATATATGGATATCTGTGCCATTATCACATTTGATCCTCATTCTCCGGCAGCGTTTTGTAGATGATTATGCAAATACGTTTAAAAATCCGTATACGTGGCTCTTCCTTGCCAGCTTCATGATATCAACGATCTATTGCCTTGCATGGGACTTTCTCAGGGATTTTGGCATATTCAAAATCTGGCGCGGCGATCACGTGTTCCTACGCGAGAAGCTCGTCTATCCGCAGGCCTTCTATTATTTTGCCATCATTGAGAATTTCATATTACGCTGGTTCTGGGTGATCGAATTTGTTGCGATTTATCACAAACTGATCACGCCGTATAATATTAAAACATTTTGCAGCATTTTGGAGATAACGCGGTGAGTTTTCTACTTCTACTTCTTTTTTTTTTTTGTTTTTTTATTCAATTGAATTGTTGTTAGACGTTTTATTTGGAATTATATCCGACTGGAGCACGAACATCTATATAATTGTGGCAAGTTCCGTGCCACGCGCGATATTGAGCTGGGTGCATTGAGTGCACAACAGGAGCGCATGCTCGAGGATATGATGGATGATAGCGATCCGGAAGGCAAGCCACAAAAGTCGGAGACAGTGCGTCAACGTTTGGCCAAGGATTATCTGTGAATACACATGCACACACACATACACATACACATGCACACACATTTAATTGATTCCCAGACACAGAGTTATCTTTTTAAAATTTCTTAATTTCCAGTTAGCCGTTGTTAATATTAATTGCCCTGCCTCATCGAGATTGTCATTTAACAACTATTTTTTTTTGTTTTTGTTGTTTTTGTTTTTAATTAATTCATTTGTGCAAATTAAAAAGAAAAGAAGAAGAAGAAAAAAAAATTCAATAAGAACACTTATAATAAAATAAGATAAAAGCAAAAAGAGCGGGACAGAGACGGAGCCAGAGGTAAAGGTAGAAAATAAATTGAAACAGATCCATAAAAAGAGACGGAGAAAAAGAGACAGGGAAAGAGTGAGAAAGAGAGAGGAAAATGTGCTTAACATGCAGACGGGCATCGGATAAAGCTGCGACACGCGCCAAACCGGTTCAACAGCTGCACCCAAACGCAACCTGGACAGGCACAGGCACAGCTCCCTCCCTCTCTCCCGTTACCGTTCCCTGCACCCAATCAATGTACACCGGCTCCCGCTTCGGCTTCTCCGGCCAAACAGTTGCACAAACTCAATTGTCATGTGGCAAACTGTGATCGGGGATCTCGCATCTGGGATCTGGAACTGAATTTCTTGAGCGCTGTTAAAAAAGATCTTTTAATTACCACACACGCCTAGAGCTTTCATTTTTTTTTCTTTCTCATTTTTTTCATTTATATTTTTATTTTTGTTTTCTTTTTTTATTTTTTATTTTATTGTATTTTCTTTAATTAACCGTTTTGTGCCAAGTCATGCTGACCATTGAGGATCTTTAGAAAACGGATTCTCATTAACTCGTTTAATTGTGCTTTATTTTTTTACTGCCTGTTTGTTTGTTTGTTTTTTTTTTTTTAAGTTTTTTCTTTGCTTCATTCGATATCTTAATAATATTATACTATAAAACGATTCCGTTAAGTATTAATAGAGTTAATAAACAATAATAAAAAAAAGGAGAGAAAAACATTTGCTACCAGTTTTTTTTTTTGTTCAAATTATTCACATGATCTGCCCCAATTCGAACACATTACTATATACTTATGTATTTATATATATGCATGTATGTGTGTATGTATGTATGTATACAGTATGTAGACAGATGTATGTATGTATACAGGATTAATCGTTTATATATTTTCAGTTGTATTGAAAACTTGTAAAATTTCAGTTTGGATTAGATAAAAATCAAATTGAATCAACTTGTTGGCAGAGCATTCGATTTGTTTGGTTATTTATACCCTGTATTTTTAATTAAAACAATAATTTATTTTTATTTTTTAGAAAGATACATACACATACATATGTACATACATACATTTAATTTTTTCTCGCAGTGTCCTTTGTTGTTGTGGCATTCGAGGGTATTTACCATGTTTCAAGTGATCTTTTGTTGATTTAAACCGGTTCATGTCCTGGCAGCAAGTCAATTCCCATTTTTATCCCCCCCCCCCACCGACTCCCCTGCCCAACACCCACCCGATTACCAGTTTCTGTTGCAGTGTTGCACGTTGATAGCAAGGCATTAAAACGCGATGACGGTGCGCTTGTATTTTGATGATGATGATCATCATTATCATCCAATTGGCGATAACAAGAAACGGCAATGGGTGTAATGAGTGGTATGTGTATGTATGTGTGCATATCTATCTGCTGTCTGCTGTCTTCTGTCTGCTGTCTGCAGTCTTCTGTCCTCAACTTATCTGTCATTCGAGTGGTTTTTCTTATGCGTTAATACGACTAACTATTTGACTTGGGCACGAGGCAAACATAAATGTGCCAACAACAACAAATGCATTTTCAGTTGTTGTTGTTGTTGTTGTTGTTATTGGTAATGACAAATGCAATTTATGCTGCACATAGAAAGAGTGAGAAAGAGCGAGAAAAAGAGAGAGAGGGAGAGCAATGATAGAAGTCTCTTGTTACGTGGCAAAGGGGGGGAGTGCGATCAGGATGTGCCAAGTGCTTGCCCAAGTACAGTTGCCCATAATTGTTGTTGTTGTTGTTTTTTCTGTTGTCTTCTCCTTCTTCTTGTTTGTTGTTGCTGTCTTCTAGTCCGCATTTGGCCAACAAACCAAGCAACTTGGCTAAAAACGTGTGCCATATGTATGTTTAGCTAATGTCGCTGCCGTTGTTGTTGCTGTTGTTGGCTGTGTCTGTGTTGCATATTGGTACAGTTTACGCGCCAAAAGCAAAGCAAACACAAACACAAACACAAACACAAACAAAAACGTAACAAACAAACTGTTCTAGCCCAAATCCGAATCTAGCCAAGTCGAGGCCAAAAAACCAGATCAAATCAAGGCTCAATGCGCCGGGCGCGACTAGCCACGATTTTGTTGCAACTTGCTTTTGGATTGCGTAATCACAAATAAATTGGCCATTGGCCAAGACGGCATTTATGGTATATCCTTTTATAACCCACATGTATATGGTAAATAAATCGTATGTAAAAATAATATAATTAAAAGTTATGATGCAAAACAAATAAAAATCAAAGAATTTCTACAGCTCCAATAATATTTATTGAGTATTTAAAAATTGGCTGTAATAATAAAGAATATATATACAAGATATATGTATGTACATGTATATACATATATAAAATTATTAATTTGTTTCAAGAAAAACAAAAAATAAGATTTGTTAAATTTTATTTAAATATATTTAAATAATATGCAACAAAACACTGAAAATATAATAAAATGTATCAATAAACAAATCAAGAAGTTTCAGATAAAATCATTTTAAAAACCAAAAATAAAATAACTTTAATAAACATAAATCGATAGAAAACAATGATGTTAATAATAATAATAAATACATAATTTAATTTATAAATATTTAAAATTAATTGTTAAATGAAAATATTTATGTGCACATATTTATTTAAAAACCCAATTTATTTCAAAATACAAAAGAATCAAATCAACAAAAACAAAAATTAAAACAAGCGATTATTTAATATTAGAATAAAATACAATAATTAATTTTAATTTAATTGCAGTATATAATTAATTATTTAATATAAAATTGAATTTTATTCAAGTAAAACTGAAATCAGCTGCATTTGTGGCGAGTTGCTTGAAGAAAATGGCGCGCAAAACAAGAAAAAACATTGTAAACAAAAACAGCCAACAAACAACAACTAAGAAGAAGAAGAAGAAGACAAAGAAGAAGAAGAGGATGAGGATGAGGAAGAATAACAACAAGCAAGAAGAACAACTGGTGTTCAAAGTCCAGAACTATTTTTGGTAGTAAACTGCGGCTCAACTTGGTTACAGTTTAAGCCCTTTTCCAGCAATGCCCAGGCACGAGTCATGGCAGCAGGGAACATGCAACATGCCACATGCAACAAGCAGCATACAATATATATATATATATATATATATACTATATACAGTATATGTATATGCGCATATGTATGCGCTTAAACAAGTTTTGCTCCTTTTCCTGGTTTTTGCGAAGCATCGCCATCAAGTTGCAAGCTACTGCTGTTGCTCCTTCAGCTGCTGCTGCTGCTGCTACATCTGCCGCTGCTCCTGCTGCTGCTGCTACTTTCAGTTTACCCTTCTCTACCGCTTCTGAGTCCCCACTCCTCCCCTGTTGTGACTCCAGCACGCGCCTATGCTGCGCGCTCAGTGACAGCTCGAGCTGCTCCAAGAGATTTGGCAGGCGCTGCTCATAAATTTATGTGGCAGTCATTTGATTGCCTTTATTAATGTTGTTGTTGTTGTTCTTCTTCTTCTTCTTTTTGCTGTTACACTGTTAATTTGTGCGCATAAATTTACTGTGTGGCAAGTTCTAAGCTGCTGACCATTTGCCGCTCACCTGTAGCACCTGGACACAGCAGACTCTGGCTCTGGCTCTGGCTCAGGCTGAAGCTCTATCAAAGAAGGTTCAACACTTTAACGAAAGCTGCTTAATTTCTGCAGCTGCCTCATGTTGCTGCTTCATGTGGCTGCTTCATATGGTTGCAGCTGCATCAGTCGGCTGCAGCCTTAAGTTAAACTTTCAAAATCAAATTACAATTTAACACTTTTTTTTTTTTTTGATTTTATATCGCATTTAAACAATTAGTTGTGAAATATCAAATGTAAAATTTAAAATTATATTTTAGCAATTAGTTGTGAAATATTAAATGTAAAATAATATAGTTAAAATATTTATTAATTAATATTTTGCATTTTTAAAATTGTATTTAATTTTTTTTATTTATTTATTAATTTTTTTAATATTTTTGTTTTATGTATTTATTTATTTTCGATTGCGACAATTTTAAATTTTGATTTGTTTATTGTGTTATTAATAAAATAATTCAATTTTAAATAGCAGAAAAATTAACTTAAATTACTGTACTGTAATAATAAAACTCTTTTTTTTAATTCATGATATTTTGATTTATTGCAAATTATTTGAACAAAAAACATTAAAATTATTGTATAATTATTATAATACATTGCTTTTTATATTTTATTTTTCCATTAATTACAATAAAATGTATTATATTTTCATCTGCAAGTAGATTTTTCACAATCTTTATGTATAATAATAAATATTTAAATAATTAACAAATATAACTTAATTGCCATAAAAATTATAAATATATTTTCAATATCTTTTTATTTCTTTAAATTCCCATGTTGCTTGTTAAAAAGATGAAAATTTAATTTAATTGAAAATTTATAATTTTGTTAACAATTTTAACTGAACAAAATAATTATACGTGATTGATAAGTAATTGTTTTAATTCTCCGATAATAATTATCACATTAAAATCGTGTTGTTTTTTTTTTTAATTTTTCGAGTTTCAATCAAAAAATACTTTTTTTTCCCCAAATACTAGATAAAAATCTTTTGCCTGTCCGTGGTCAAGACAAGGCAAAAAAAAACCAAAAAAATAATAAATTTAAAAAAAAAAAAACAAAATGGTAACAAGTAACAAGTGGGCGTGGTCGTGTGCCCATTTCAGAAGCAACAGCAGCAGCAGCCACAGCAACCAGCTCATTATGAGTTTGGTTACATTTTTGGGACTGGCATGGAAAATTGCAAATTATCTGGTTATGCTTGTGTACATACACATACACATGCACATGCATATGTATGGGTTTGTATTTGTATGTTTTTGGACTGTTCGATATCACAATTATTATAGTTTAGGTAGTGGTAGGGGCGTAGAGAGGGCGTGGCAGCGCACTGGCGACAAGTGCATTTCGGTTGCGAAAATGAATTTCAATTTAATTAGCTAATCAGGCTGCAGCTGCATTTTGGTATGTGTATGTGTATATGCATGTGTATGTGTATGTGTATAAAGAAAACAAAAAAAAAGAGAGAAAAACAAATGCCAATGTAAGTGCTGCAAATTGTTTGCCAGCGTTGCACGACACAACTGCAACAACGGCAACAACAGCAACAACAGCAACAACAGCAACTGCGCGTAAAATTATGATAATTGACAACAAGTTGAATTGGCCAACGCGATTTTTGCAACTTGCAACATTTTCGCTCCCAGCCAAAGATGCCGTTTGCCCGTTTACCCGTTTGCCCGTTTACCCGTTCGCCTTTGTATTTTTTTTTTATTTTTATTTTTTTTTTTTTGTTTTTGTTAGGGGCATGCCACCCCACGCCCAACCATGCTTACCATGAGCATTGCCATCATATTATTATTAAGTATACGTCAGATGGATCAGGATCCTAACCCATCATCGGGATGTGGGCGGCGCAGGAAGCTGCAAGCTGGAAGCTTAGAACAAACCGGACAAGCGAACTGAGCATTTCCTATGCCAATTGGCAACAGAGAGATGCCAAACGCTGGCTTCTTTCTAACTTGATGTTGATTTTGATTGGCAACGTGCCACTTTTCGTTCAAGTATATAGCATTATCTCCACGTATGTGCCATAGATATGGCATGCATACATGCACACACACATACGTACATACGTACATACATGTCGATGTCATAATCGATGCGTAATCGTTGCATCCACTTCCTAAACCCAATGCGTACTTGTTCGTGTGACGATATAATTATATAGTATTATTATTAATATATTTATAACAGCATTAAAATCAAAATTTAACATTTTAATTTCAATCTAAAAAATTAATACAATTTTTTTTTTGGGTAACTTAAATAAAAATAACTAATGAAGAATGAAAATTCATTTTTTAATAACTTTTTTTAGATAAAATACGTTGTGCTTATATGAATTTTAATATTTAATGTTTTTTTTATATTTTGCTATTTTCTATATATGTATATATATATATATATTTTTTTTGTTGTTGTTGTATATTTATAATTACAAATCGACGGCTAACGAATTGGCTGCGGGCAAATACGCTTTGGGTGCGTGATGAAATGCCAGGGCCAAGTGAGTTGAAACTCAAGAGTTTGCGAAAGATGAAGCTGAAATTAAAACTGAAGATTCACATGAAGCTAAAGCTAAAGCTAAAGCAATATCTGAATTTAAGGATAATGTTGCAGTTTTCTCAGCATTTGCTGTTAAAGCCGAATTCGTGGCTAAATTTAGCAAAAGATGAAAATAAAGCTGAAAATGTTCTCAAACCCAAAAATTAAAACAAATATAAAGCTAAAGCTAAAGATGAAGCCAAAGTTTTTTATTTTTTTTTTTTGTTTTTTAAATTTAAGGCCAAAAGCTGATGCTGAAAATATAAAAAGCTAAAACTAAAAAAAAAAAACCTCCAGCCAAAGATGAAGCTCAAGCTGAATCTAAATCTGAATTTAAAGCTGAAGCTGAAGACGTTACAGTAGTTGTTGGTGGGTGAAGAGGAAGGCAGGGGACGGGGATGGGGATGGGGAAGGGGGGGGGGGGGTTGGGCTGGAGATCACAGCGACAGCTTGTTGTTGATGTGCATTGAGCAGATTCGCTGGCCACTGTTGCGCTTCAATATACAAATCTTGCATTTTGCCGCGTTCTTTTCGTGCCTGCCGAGAGGATTGCCATGGGGCCAAGTTTGTTGCCAGAGTCTTTTGTTTTTAGTTTCTCTTTTTTGTTTCTTTTTTTTTTGTTTATTTTTGTGCATTTTCAATGCGCGCTTTTAACTTGGCTTGGCTTCGCTTAAGCCTTTTGGCGCGCAATTTGAGGACGAAACGCACATTGACTTGTCCCAAATGGCAGAAACCAGAAACTGCCAGCTAAAATGTAATGGATAAGCACGACTCTCACATACCCTATACCCTATAGGAAATAAATAATATTCGTGTTGAAAACTAAATACGAAAATACAATAATTAAATAATATGTATGTATATACATATACAAACGCTTGCATAACAACATAATACACATACAAACGCTGAATGCTTAGGACTGTTGCCTTAAAAGCAAAAGCCACACACTGCCACCTAATGGGGCAAAAACAAAAATCAAAATCAAAAGAAACAAAAAAACAAAAAAAAAAAACAAAAACCAAAAAAAAACAAAAGACAAAACAGAGATAAAGAAAAATAGTAAAAATGAACATAAGAATAGCATAAAAGGCATAAACGACATAGAAGGCATAAAAGACAGCCCACAGCTTGAGCGTGCGTTTGTATGTACATGTGTATGTATGTGTGCATGTATGTATGTACATACATAAGTGCAGCATGGTCGCTGTCTATGCTTAATGCTGGCTGTCCGTGAACGGTAGAGTGGAACCTAAATTTAGCTGTTGCTCTCTCCGCCTGCGTCTTTCCCCTTCCCCCTTTCGGCCAGCATCTGATTTAAGCCAAGTTTTTGTTTTTGTTTTTGTTTGCTCGCGGACCCCCCACCCCCTTCCACCTATACTCTATACTCCTTTGGCGCAACCTCAATAACAATATTTTGTACGTTTTCTCGTTTCTCTCAAGTTTCTACCTTATATTTTTTTTTTTTGATTTTTTATTTTTTGTTTATTTCTTTTTTGAGCCAGTCAAAAAAACAAAATAAATGCAGAGACAACAACAAACGAAGAAACTCGTTAGGTCTGTAAACGTGTTTTTGTACCTTTTTCTCGTCTTATTTCGTTTCGACTTTTGTTGATCTTAACAGGCCGCCATTTTGTTTGTGTTTGGCTTTTACGCGCGCGCTCCAACGTTATCTGGTTTTCGAACTGCAAAACAAGTTGGCATGTCTTTTGGCCATAAGCTCTCTCTCTCGCTCTCTCTTTCTGTCCCCTCTCCACTCGCTACCAACTCAAATTACCCATCGGTCTTGTGGCAAAATATCCCATTTTCGAAGTTTTTTTCCCAATTGGGCATTATTCTCTTATTATTTCATTTTCGAAAGGTTTCTTTTCTTAGCTCAGACACATTTATTTTGAATTAATTTCTAAAATAATATTCCCATTTATTGTTATACGAGTATTTCTTTGTAGGAATTTATACGATTTATAGCGACTTTCGTCGTATTTTTTAAATTGTACGAACAAAGTAATTTAAATTTATTTCATTGTTCGCGCAAAAGTATGCAATACTTTTTTGGCATGTCTAAAATTAGTCAAGTTGTGAACCAAAAGCGGATAAATTTTCTACCTAATGCGGATAAATTTTAGTACTATTTAAAAAATTGAATAAACATTTCTAAAATAAAATTTAATAAATAAAATTAAGATTAATAAAAATTTTTTAAATATATTTATATATTTTTGTGTCTTTTGTACAATTTGAGGGATATTTATGAACTCTCTTAGCTTGAGTTGTATTTGGGTACATTTTCGGTACGTGCAGCTGGGACTTTTGCTCAGTTCAGAGGGGAAATTTGTTTGCTGAACTTTAGTGTTTGGCTCGGTTGGGACTTTTTTGTATGCCACAGTATTGCGCACGCTCTCAAGATCAACGGACGCTGCGCGCTGTTGTCGCTGTTGTCTACGTCTCCGTCTCCGTCTCAGTCTCTGTTTACGTCTCAGTCACAGTCTCAGTCGTCGTCGTCGTCGTCGGCGCAGTCGCTGTTATGTGTATTTTTAAAAAAATAAACGTAAAGTGTTTTTACTTTTTGGTTTTTTTTTCACGTGTAAATACTAAACCCAAAAAATTGTTTCAAGCTGCGAGCGTGGCGTGAAAAATGCAGAAAAAACAACAACAAACAAAAATACTGAAAGAAAAATTAAAGCAAGAAATACAACATTACGAACACACACACACACATGCACACACTGTATGTGCGTGAATGTAGTGGGAGTGTGTGCGTGTGCGTGTGGCACAAGATGCACTAAATACAACAACAACAACAGCAACAACTTGAAATTGCTAACAGGTGCAAAATACCAATAATTTGGCAAAAAATTAAAAAAATAAAATAAAATAAACCCTAAAAACAGAAAAACAGAAAAACAGAAAAACAAACGAGCAAAATTTTGCCAAGCAACAAAACAAAAAAAAAACAACAACAACAAGACGCAGACAAAGAAGAAGAAGCAGCAGTAAGCAGCAAGAGAAGCCAAAGCAGAAGCCGCGGCAGAGACACAGGCAGAGGTAGAGGCAGAGGCAGAGGCAGAGGAGTCTTTTCAAAGGGGTTGTCTGTCTGTCTTCCTACAATTGCGGAAGTAGCAAGCGCTAAAAGCCGCTTCCCCTCTGCCCGTGTTGCCCTCTTTCCCCACCACCAACGCCAGCGACATGTGCTGAGCGCAGGAAGAAGTACCAGAAGTACCAGAGGCCGCAAGAATTGGCACAAAAAAAAAAACGAGAAAAAAAATAAAAAAAACAAAGGAACAGAAAAGAGACAACGAATACAAAAACAAACAAAAAAAAAATGGATACAGTGGCCATTAAAACGGCGCCGCCGCATGCGCCACTTGCCACTGCCCAGCAACAACAACAACAACAACAGCAGCAGCAGGCAACAAATACGCCCGCAACAATTGGCGATAATTCGTACAACAACAACAACAACAACAACAAAAATATCATTGGCGCATTTTTTCAAACCTGCAAGGTAAGAGAGAGAGAAAGAGAGAGAGAGAGAGAGATATAATCTGAAAACTTAAGAATTGTTTGTACCCTGGAATCCATTACGAGTGGCTAGAAAGGGTATCATGAGCATGCGCAACGGGATCAACAGCACAGTTTGTCCCTCTGTCTGTCTGTTTGTAATATTCATTTTCTTCTATTTTTTTCTTTTTTTTCGATTAAATGAAATTCGCATTATTAATAATTAACTAAATAAATAAATAAATAATAAATAATTATTCTAAAAGCTTTCAATTTATATTCTGTTTAAATATTTTAAGCAGTTTAATTGAGGGAAAAAGCCATTCAATTTTTGAATCATTCGTTTGCGATGAGAATTGAATGTTTAAGATCTTTGAAAACTTTAGAATGAATAACGAATGAATCGAAATGAATAGTATAATGAATAAGACACGTATTGGAATCATTTTAGTTCATGAATAACAAGATATTAAGTATCTATTCATTCAATTATAAATGACTTGATTAATTTATTTATGAAATCAATCAATATTCATTATTCATCGTATTCAAACAAAAGCAGCACGATGCACTTCAGTTTAGAAATAAAAATAAAATAAAATATATAAATAGATATGAACTACTATTGTAGTATTCATAAGTGCTCAGTTCTAACTACTCAATACTCAGAGCTCAGTTTCGGGTACTCGTTTCTCATGTCTTTGTTCTTAGAAGCAAATGTCACAGTCATAAACAACGAAACGAAAAGCATTTACCATTTACCAAAAAATGTTTAGAATGTTACAATGAATTGTCACAATTATGCGCTTTATTTACAATGTTTACGAGCAACAGACACAACAGAACCAACAACAACAACAACAACAACAACGAACACAACAACAACAGCAACAACAACACCAACGCACATACAGTTCACGTGCGTGGGCTGCAAAGGAATATTAAAATTGAAATTCTAACACAGTTGACAGAGCACAAAGCAAACCACAAAAAGTAGCAAGTCGACATTTGAATACTCTTTCTTTTTGTAATCTAAAAAATTAATAATAATAGAAAACATAAATAATACAAAATATTATACATAATAATAACAATAATAAATATGAAATAATATTTATTTATACTTATAAACTAATAAAATTTCAAGTAATTTTAATTTTTAATTTGTTTACTTTAATTTTAATGTCAAGCATCATTCAATTATTAATCATTTATTTATAACATTTACATTTTTAAACTAACATTTTTTTGTTGTTTTTCTTATCTATCACATTTCGTGTGAGGAAATTGTGATAGAAGCATTGTTAGGGTATTCAAAATACACAATAAAATAAAATAAAATAAAATGAGAAAATAATTTCCTATGCTTTACATAGCACTTTAATTGCATTCTCATGTAGAAGAGAGTGAGAGAGGGGAGGAGGGGGCAATTTTGGATAAAGAGGGTACAAACAGGTGAACTCGGTTACTTGATGTGCTGTATGTATGTATGTATGTATGTATGTATGTATGTATGTATGGTGTATGTATGTTCATGGGGTTGACAAGATCATGAGAGCATTTCGAAGAGCAAAAGGGGGCACAAAACACATAGTTAATTGTTAAACCGCGTGACCAAGGGGCAAGCCTCAAGAAAAGCCGAGCTCATTAATAGAGAGAGAAAAAGAGAGAAAAAGAGAGAGAGAGCACATACAACGCGTACAGTCAGTTAACATAATAATGATAATTATTTAAGGAAAGTTACAAATTTCAGAGCGCAATCTCATATTGAATCCTATCTACAATTGAGTTTTACTTTCAAATCTAAATAGATTAAGATTGTTGTTTTTGTTGTTGTTGTTGTTTTGGTTTTATTTATTCACCGGAAATGTAACAACAACCTAAACAAAACCATCAAGAAATTGTCAAGTCTTATGTATTTGAGCATTTGAATACCCTAAAAATGCGTTGAGGGTGGGGCATATTATTTCTAAGAATATTTCACATATCTCCCAAGAGTCAAAGTCAGAGTTTATATATTAAATAACTTGCTAAAAAGAGAAATTATTTGTTATTTGTTACTAACTCCATTTTACAGAGTAACTGCAAGTCGAGCATAAATTCTTATTTGTTTTAAGACATTTTAACAAGAATTTTCGCTTAAAGTGCAGAGTAACTGCAAATTATTTCTGGCTGAAATATTTTTTGTGATTTATTTGTCTATTAAAATTAAAGGGTAACCACAAGTTGAGCATTATTTGTAAATATTTAGAGCTTGAACCTTTTTGCACGACTTTTTGTGTGTGTAATTACAAATTGTTGCCCATTCGCGAGTTGAAATTAATTTTATTTTTTACTTTTTTTAGCCAGTTATTTTTATGGCTGGGGACTTGCATAATATAAAACGTGGATAGCTGACAAATACAGTGCGTGTGCGTGTGCGTGTGCGTGTGTGTGTGTCATATAACATGTAACTGAATGCGAGGGTTGCTAGCTGCCTTTGATGCCGACCCAAATCTTTCAAGTCTTTGAAATCTTTTGAGTTGTAAACAGACAAAGTGACAGATGCATAAGGGATAACTCTCAGTTTTGAATATCCTGGCAATGCGTGACAGTATAATGCAACTATAACAATAACAACAATAACAATAACAATTGTAACTACAGCTGCTACCTGCTTAAGTTGTCCGTCTACCTGTTTGTTTGGGCCTTTATCCTGGGGGAAACTCAAAAATTGTGCAACTCGAAAATTAACTGCACTCGAGCGACCACTTGAGAGCCATAGTTTCGTTAGAGTTTTCCGGCTAGACCAGACTCAATCTTGAATATGTTGCTTATGTAATCTACACACACACACACATTCTCTCTCTGTCTGACATTAGCTAGCCATCTCTTTTTATTGCGTCAGCTAAAAAAAAATGCATTAAATTCACTTTTTTGTCGCAAGATTCGTTTAACATTAATTGGAATTATTTTTATTATTTATAAGTATTATTTTTTTTTTTTTGCCCATTGCCTTTTTAACTTAATTATTTGAGTCTTAAACATTCACACACACATACACACTCATATAGTTTTAAATGATTAGATTTAAGTTTTCTCGCTTGTTTGTTTTTTTTTTTTAATTTGATTTCAATGCGCGGAAACTTGGTTAACAAAAAAATGTTTTATAATCTTTAAAATTTGGAATTTATTTCTTATACCAAGATGAGATTTTGAAACGATTTTATGCTAATCGATTTGCGGGTGGGGCATACGCTTAACAAGTGGTAATGGAAGGGAGGGAGGGAGGGAGAGGGGCCTGCGGAATGAGGTTGTCGCGGTGAGGGGATTTATAAATAGCAGAAGAGCTAACAACTAATAGCAGCAGCAACAATTACAACAACATCAACATAACATTTGCCTCAATAAATGTGAACAACAACAACAACAACAAAGTGCGGCCTCAGCAACAGGTTGAGCATAAATTATGACCAAAAACCAAAAATATTTATTTTGTTTTTTTTTGTTTCTTTTTTATTTTTTCATCGGTTTCTTCTGTCGTGGCCAACTTTTCTTGCTGTTATCGTTGTTGCTGGTGTTGTTGTTGTTGTTGTTGCTGGTGTTGCCAGTTTTGTTTAAAGGGAAATTTTATGTGCATTATGCTGGCAACTTTCACAAAGATTTACACTTTTCAACATCAACAACAACAACAACAACAACAGCTATCAAACATTATCACATATTTTTATTTAAATTTTTCCGATTTTGGTTATTGTTTTTCTGTTTTTCTTTACATTTTTGTTGTTTCTCTTTCTTTGATAACTTGCAAGTCAAGTTTGTCGCCTAAGTCTTTTGTTTAGCTATTTTCCACTTGGCTTGTTATAAGAATCAAAAAATACCACGTGAATTCTTGATAAGCCTGCCAGAAATTTGATATTTTATCGGGATTTTAATTGATTTTTTTTTTTCGGCAAAAAGAAATCTTAGAGAACAACAAACACAAATTTGTATTATTTATTTATTTATGCTTTAGCAATATTATTGTTAATTAAAATTACAATATATTATATTATATATAGTCGGAGCAACTGATAACCTCAGTAAAATATCGTTAACATACTTACTTGCTGTGAAATTAATTAAAACTCAGCTAATTAAGGGCATAACAAAAATTAAAAAACGAAATGCCTGCGGTTCACACAACAAATGTGTTCAATTTGTGTACTTTACACACACATACATACATACACATGCATCTGACTAGCAAACAAACAAACAAACAAACAGATAAAAAACAGAAAAAGAAATAGCAAATAGAAAAGAAAAAATCCCCCCAAAAAAAGAAGAGGAAGCACACATTGAGCGGGAAGTAAAGAAAATTTAATGATTTCCGTTTTCGGTTCACTTACAACTTAATTAATCCACACATCGATGCCAAATCGAAGACGAGCGACAAGCGAGAAGCGAGAAGCGGCTGTTTCTTTTTGGCCAACGCCAACGCCAACTGCTCGAATGGCCGAGAGACAAGAAAGGGTATTAATTACCTCTCAATGTGATAAAACAAAGCCTAAACGATTTGATTAAAGATTAAAGAAAAAAAAGAAAAAGAAAAGAAAAAAAAACATAACCCAGTCATAGAGTTAGCACATGTTGCATGTTGTATGTTGTAACTGTGGGTGCCACACCCACTTTGCCTATTAGCCGTTGTTTGTTTGTTTGTTGTTTTTTTTTACGGAAGGTGGGGGCAGAGTGTAAGAACAAAGCGAACCAATTAATGATAGCAATTTAAAGCAATTTTTGTTTTTTGTTTTTTTTATTATTTTTATTATTATTTTTGTATACTATATTTGTGTTTATGGCTTAAATTTTGTTGACGGATGTGTGGGATGCGGCAGCCCACATGAAAGGCATGTGGCAAGTGGCAGCAAGTGGTCAAGTGATCGTTGGCAGAGCGGAAGTGCAGGTCAAAACATGAAATATGCGTTGGCCAGGTGAAGTTGCTTTAGTGTGTGGTCCCAGCAATTGTGGGTGTTGGTCCACAAAAAAAAGAGTAGGAAAAACAAAAACAAAAACAACAAAAACAACAACAACAAAAGCAATCAGCGCCCATGTAATAGCCATTTGGCTACCATTTCAGCAGCTGTGAAAGGCAAACTGTGGTAAACTGAGACAACGACAACAACTACGACAGCGACTGTGCGTGTTAACTTGGCTTATACCTAAAGTATAGTCTTATAAGAGCATTACGCTTAAGTTTTCAAAGCCTTAACTGTATGTTTGTTACAAAGTGCGGTGAAAGGCAAGGCAAATGCTGCACAAACTCTATTTAGAATGTTAAAATTTGGTATTGTCCATTTAAGCCATTATTTTCCATATAAAATCCAAATTTAAATTGAGTTGTTTTGTATAAACATTAAATCGTTTTTATTTATTAGCCCTGTGATTTGACTTTTTCAATCACTCGCTCTCCATTTTCTGTCTCTTTTTTAAAGAGATCAACAAACTGAAAGCAACAACAACACTTAATCGTTTTATTTCATTAATCAAATTAATTGTTTTATATATATATTTTTTTTTCTTTTATTTTTTACTATTCAATGAAACGTATTGTATTATTTTTGAATATACTCGTACATTCTCCTTGAAATCTATTGTCGAATATTTAGGCTTAAATATTTAAACTTTACAATTTTATTGTTAAAAATTCCAAATCAAAAACTTGCATTTTCCTTTTATTTTACAATTTTTCATCAGACTTTTTTTTTGTTTTTTATGATTTGTGTTTAATTTTCAAAATTAATGTTTTTACGAGTATACAATATATATTTTATTTTTTAATTTGTTTTTATTAAATTGTGAACTCTTACAACAATTACTAATCTTTATATTTTGTTTTTAATTTAGATAAATAACGTTTTATAACATTTTCATTTTATAAACATTTTTAATTCGAAAATTATAAAGTTTTTTGAATTGTTGTTTTTTTTAGGTGCTTTATAAATAAATTATGATATTGTGATTAGTTTTATTTATTTAATAAAAATGATTTTTAAGGATTCAATTGCATTTCATAAAGAATTTATGCGAATTGGTAACGAATCCAGTCTGGTCAAATCGAATTAAATCCAATCGAATCGAATTGAATCGAATTGAATCGAATTGAATCGAACTGAATCGAGCTGTGTGTTCAAGGCGCAAGTGTGGACATTTGGGCGCCGAAATATTTGAGTGGTTTTGTGGCAACAAAAAAAAAAACAAAAAAGGGAAACCGGTTTGCTAACTTTCAGTAAATTGTGCTCCAATTAGACTGAAACTTTTGCGTTAGATGCTTTAAGTTTGAAGGGTACAAACGGCAAACGGGTAGCCAACTGGCAGGAGGCACAAGACAACAGACAACAGACAAAAGACAAAAGACAGCAGGCATAAGGCGACTGACAGCTTTCACTGCAGGCTCAATTGAGCCAATTGAACATTTAACAGCAACGGCTAAGTTCCACATTGTATTCCATTTAGCCTAATTAGCTGGCAGCCTGTCCACAGCTCAAAGTCTCCTGCCACATTTGTGTTGTTGTTGTTATTGTTGTTGTTGCTGCTGCTGCTGCTGTTGCAAGCATGACTCATGACACCACAGTTGAACTTTGACAGCAGCAATGTTGGCATCGTTAGGACCAACATGCAACAAAGCAACGCTGGTCTAGGCTAAATGACGTGCTCGACTACAACACACCCTGTAACCAGTTGCCTGACTTTTCAGATAAACATTTTTAATACTTGATACAAATACAAATATTGCTTTGTTTCATAAATAACTTTTTATCTTATTATACACAAAAAGCTTAATATACCCTTTTGACAGAAATCACAGGGTATCAAAATCGAACCGCCAAAAGCAATCAGAAACGAAACTTTACTTGTATTGCGCCAAAACAACAGAAAAAAGATCAAAAGCCAAGTCTGCTGTCTACAGTCTGCAGTCTACAGTAAACTTAAGTCTTCAGTCTTTAGTCTTCAGTCTACAGTCTACAGTCTCCAGTTTTGCTGCTCTTTGCTGACTACAGCAAATCTTGAAAGACGTATATGAAAACCAGCTGAGGCAGCATTTGTAACTAGCAACAGCAGCAGCAAAGCTCAGCAACAAAATTCAAAATTCGTGTGTAGTTTTGTAGCTGACTACAGCTGCAGCTATACATACATATCCACATACATGCATACATGTATGTGTATATACTATATGTTCGTGTATTTTTGTAGCTATGGCCAAAAACTGGTTTTCTTTTGTTAGCCACAAAACTCTTTAAGCCACAGCACGCTGGTTCTCTTGAGTCTTCAGACAGAGATCTTTGCCAAGATGGCGTCGCTTTAACCGGTTTAAGACTTTACACACACACACACACACACACATGCACACCAAGAGATTTTTATGTGGTTGCCCCTTTATATTGTATACAAAAAAAAAACTTTTGAGCCATCAGCTATAATCTCTGTACTCCAATCTCAAGTCTCCAATTCTCCACTCTCCAGTTCTCATATTTTTATATTGTATTTTTCTTGTTTTGTCTCTCTTGCAGGTCTTGTGGCACTTGGATGCCTTTCGACGTTCGTTTCGGAGCCTCAATCAACACGTTTGCGGTGGACAAGATTGCATATTCTGTGCACTAAAGGTGAGTGAATTGACTATTCAGTTTTCGATTTAGCCTGGACATGCACCAGTGCAACAATATCAACATATTCTAAAGGCATTTGCAAATGGTTTTTCATCCCTTTATACATTTATATTTTAAAAAATTATTTAAAAAGAACACAACTTCTTGAAGGTGGAAAATAAATAAAAACATATTCAATGGACATGAAAATGTTTTAATTGAAAATATTTTGTTGCATACTTTTTGCTGCTAGCGAAATTTAAAAATGCTCATAAAACGTAGCATACTTCTCGGCGTAACCGTAAATGCATATAAAGTTACAAGAATAATAAACCTATTATATGTTCTGCGTTGAACGAACAGACAGCAGACAGACAAAATGCGACAGACTGACGGACAAGAAGACAAGCAGACAGACGGTTTTGGATTTTACAACCAGACAGCAAATTTCCCAATAGCGCCTGTTTTCTGGTAGATTTTTCTTGTCTTGTTTTTCCTGTGCGCTGCGCTTGCAATTTAATTACCGCGACGCGTCGTCGTCGCTTTTAGAGAACACTGTGCGCTGCCAACTGTTGCCAAATCATTTTTCACACGCACATGTACACAATACACACGCACCACACACACACACACACACACACACACGCACACCACACACACACATATATAGTCACACATAATTGCCTTGTCTTGGTCTCGTCAGCTTCAAGTGCGTGTTTCCCATTTTCATTGCATGAAAATTCCCACAATTGCCAGCCAGTTTTTGGGGGAGAATCCCGCTAAATTTGTGCATCTGCTGTTGCTGTTGCAACCAAAAGAAAAAACAAAATTTCCAAAAAAAAAAAAAAAACACCAATATAAAGAAAAATCTGTCACCTTTTGAACTCTGGCATTTGACATGGACACAAAGAAAAATAAATAAAAGGAAGAAAACTAGAAATCCTATAAAACTGTTGCCACAGTTTTGTGGCAGCATCAAATCGAGACTTGCAGTTAGCCAAAATACTTGCCACTTGCTTACTGCTTGCTCCTTTTTGTTTTCTTGCCTCATGATGCTGCACAAAATGGCGTTAAAATCTGGCAGATGTTGCACCTTGCCACTTGCATTGAATTTTCATTTACATTTATTAAATGTTGGTGTTGGTGTCGGTGTTGGTGTTGGTGACGTTGTTGCACCATTTGGTGGCGGCATGTTAACTTCTTTCTCTCTTAATTATGCAAATCGGCGGCAAGAGTTACTTCAGCCAATGCTGCCTAGGCTGCACCCAAAGGAAGCCAGTTTGTTGCTTCAGTCATTTGTTTTTAGTCTAAATTGCGAGTCAATAAACTCTGTAGCCCTGGCCCAGCGTATCCTCCTCCTTCTGTAACAACAACAACAACAAACAACAACACACAATGCTTGGCCGCAACAGATTTCCATAAAATTAAATAAACTGTAAGAAAAAAATAAACAACACAAGAAGAAGAATAGAGTATTAAAACCTTTACAACAACAAGAAAACCGGCAGGAAAAGCGCCCTGCTAACAGCCAAGTTAATGTTCATTTAACCAATCGCTGCCGCTGTCGCTGTCGCTGCCGCTGCCGCCGTCGCAGACGCAGCAGCCTCAGTCGCGTCAAGATCTTCGTGTTAAGCCTTAGGCAACAGGCAGCAGCAACAACAACAACAACGACGACGACGATGATGATGATGACGACGTCGGCTTTGGAAAACTCAGCGCGCCTTTAAGACGCGACTGTACTTTTCGTGGAAGCAGCAGCACGCAAGCACAGGGTGTGCTTGATTCTAAAACTCCTGTGAACTCTCACTGGCACTGCATGGTGCTTTTCTTGTGCGCTCTCTCTCTCTCTCTCTGTCTCCCTCTCTCTCGTTCTCTCCTTCTGTTGCTTGTTCTCTTGGAAGTGGAAAGTGTTCAACTTTGCTTTGCTGCTCTTTGCGTTTGCTCTTCTGCCTTTTGTTTATTCGCCTGTTTGTTTTGACTCTGGCTATGCATTTTGTTTATACACGCTCTCTACTCCCTGCTGCCCTTTTCCTTTCCCTTTGTATTGCTCCCATACCCCTACTCCTCCCCCTCAACCTCCTCTCTGCCCACGTTTGACTTTTAGCCGATCGTCGCGCCGGTTGTCATAGAGAAACGAAAAATCTAACTGACGACGCTCCCCACTTTTCTCGTGTGTTTGCTGTCACATATTAAATGAAAGCAACAGCAACAACAACAACAGCAACAACAACAACATCAACAACAACAGGCAACAAGCAACCCCTTTTTAATAAACTTACTTAGGGTATTATGATTTTGTCATGGATTGTGTTGCATTATCAAAGCATTTTCAAATTGATAAAGCTAAAAAATTAAATGCTTTTTGTTATAATTTGGTACAGTCGCTTCTTATTCCTGATATAATATACATATATAGTATAATATATATTATCAATATCGGCCAATTTGGTTTAAATATATTTATTAATTTTATCTCATGAACAGAAACAGTTCCCGTTTAATTTTTGAAGATTTTCCTTTTGTAAATTAATAAATAAAATAATCAAATAAAAATTTCAATTAAATTAAAAACCGATTTTAAATTTAAAATTCAAAATAATAATATGTTAATATTAAAACTTAAGAAAGTGTATACAAATTCGGCTGTGGCTTTTGTGCACTTGTTGTTGGGCATGAGTTGCTCTTGTTTGTCTGGGGTTTGCATTAATTATCTTTTTGTTTTTAGCCGCTGCTCTGTGCCGGCTTTTCCACTTGTCGCTGCTAAATTAATTTACCTTCTGCCTCCCTCCAGAAGAGCCCACACCCATTGCCCGTTGCCAGTTGCCAGTTGCAAGTTGCCAGTTTAATTATGAAAAGCGATTCCCTAGTTTGACTCACAAAGAATACATGAAAAAGAATCAAGCTGAAGGCATTGGCCCTGTGTGAAACTCCCACGTGAACAAGCGACAGCCAACAAACAACAATAACAACAAACACAACAACAACAAACACAACATACATCTCGAATCGCAGATCTGGATCTGTGGATATGTTTGTGGCATGTGGGTTTAGTTTTAGGAGTCCAAGTTCGTTGCAACTTGATTGTTTTTTTATTTGTTGTTGTTTTTTTATTTGTTGTTTTTATATATGTATATACAATATATAATTTTCATGGCCATTTGTCTTTTCTTTTTTTTCCTCTTTTTTTGTGTTTTTCGGTTTTTTGTTTCTTAATGAAAAATTGTCTTAAGTTTTTGTTTTTTTTTTCTTGCTTTTAAGTAAAATTTTAACGCTTCAATGCACAATTCCCACAAATTTCAAAAACAAATTCGAGCCGCAGTCGCAATTGTCGTTTCGTCTCCTGTCTAAGGACAAAGTCATTAAAAGGCGAGTCAAGATTTTGGTAATCGATTTAGAACAAAAAAAAAACAACAACAGAAATTAAAGAGTCCAATGACACTTGTTGCACGTGTTGCAGCTGCATCTACAATATTTACATATTGAAATCAAAAAAAAAAAAAGAAAGGGCCCCGGAAAGGTCTGTGCCACTTTGATAAGCTTATCAAATGTTTATTTGCCACACAAATATTTAACGTATTCAGAATTCAGTTTTCAGTTTTCAGTTTTCAGTTTTCAGTTTTGAGTTCTAAACTGTAATCTGTGGGCTAAGCAAACAGATTTTTTTTTTTGAGTGCGATTCGTTTTGCTTGTGGCTGGCTCATGGCTCATCGTTTATTATGTTTATTCTTATGCATTTATTTGCTTTTGGCTTAAAACTCGAGCAATCATAAAATATAAAAACAAAACTCAAAACTCAAAACAAAAGCAGAAAAAACCATTTAAATAAATACAATAAATGAAAAAGAAAATTAAATAATTAACATGAACATGAACAATTCACGCAGTCATTGAAATGACAGCACGGCGCATATTAGCACTCATCATCATCATGATCATCATCATCATTATCATTGTGAGCAACTTCATTATCATATCATAATTCTGTTTGATAATGATCACAACAATAATCATCATTGAAAGGCACGAGCTGTAGAAGCTTTCAAGATTGAAAATTGAAAACCGTAAAACTGTTAAATAAAAAGACAAAATGCCGAAATTAAATTTAAAACTTGGTTTGGCACACAGCCACAGTAAAGCCTCGTTATGACGAGCTAATCAATAACTTAATATATACAATTTTTGTGTTAATAATAAAAAGAGCAATTGATCTAAATTTATACCCCAAGTTTCCTTTTTTTTGTTGTAATTGAAATAGAATGTGTCATATCGAGTCTTTACTGTGCCTGTCCTGTACAAAATAAAACCGTATCTGAGCTGATTCATCTCGTTCGCTCTTCCATTTCCAGCTAAATGGCAAAAACAAAATCTGCAAAAATTGGCCAGATTTACGATTAATGCGTATTCACACATACTATTCGTTTTATACACTCACTTACACTCACATTATTCGTCTTAATTTTTGTGTACTTCTACATTTTTATTCGTATTTGTGTACATAATTATATTTATATTTTATATTATTATTCTTGGCATTTTGTTGATTTTCAAGCGATCGACGTGTCGTCTGAAGGTTGTCAAAGCCAAAAGTCTTGGCCAAAATGAAATGGGTTCTTATCAGATTATGAATTCATTCACTTATCACATTTATTACTAACTGCTTTAACTTTCTCCAATTATGGCCATTTACCTAAATTGTTATAATATTCACAGTAAATATTTATTGTAAACTTATTTCAAAATTGAAATTAAAAATGAAAATTGAAAACAAAAATTTCTTATTCAATTATATTTTTTTTTCATTGATTTATTTTAATATTTAATGATATTTTTATTGATTTATTTTTTTAATTTTTTTTTTTTTTATCTATTTTTGATAATTTAATATTCAAAATTGTATAGAACCTATGATACCCTTTGATTGTATTCATTTTTGATTGACGATCGTTTAGACGCATTGCCAATCAATCAATTGTTGGTGTAAAATGGGCGCGTGAGTCACGTTCCACTTGGAGAAAGATGAAGTTGAAGATGCAGCAGCTTCCCCCTTCCACCTTCCAGCTTCCCCCGCCCCAGCAGCTTTGTGGCAACAATGCTAACCATTTATTGTATGTTTCTGTGTCTTTGGGCTTTGAGTCATGCGGCCAATGCGCTTGGTAACCGATAAAAACTACAACAAAAAAACAAAAAACCAAAAAAATAACAAAAACATAAATAGTGTATATAAAAATAATAATAACAGACAAGAAGAAGAAGAAGCAGCAGCAGCAAAAGATATACAAGAAGAAGTTGCAGATGAAAACGTTTTTAAATAAAAAGATAAAATGTTTTTTTTTTGTTGCTTTTTGAAAGTAAGGGAAAAAAAACACAAAAACGTGCAACATGAACGTGTTGTGGCTTACTTTTCACCTACAACAATCACAACAACAACAACAACAACAACCAACATCAATACTAATGTTGTTGTTGTTGTTGTTGTTGTTGTTGTAGTATTTGTTGGAGCTTGAACCTTGTCTTTTAGGCCATGTTTTTTATTTTAACCTGTTGTTGTTGTGGGTTTTTTCCCCTCCCCAGCAGAGTTTGTCTCTGGGTCGATCGATTAGCCCTCTTTTACTTGTTGTTTTTTTTTTTTTGATTTCATTGGAAGAGAGTGCATTAAACAACGATTTACAGGCGATTTGCGGGCGTTTTGCCATCGTTATACAACATACAACATACAACGGACAACAAACTAATATGTCGGTATTTCCGTTTGGCTGCTGACTCAACATTCAGACATTGGCCATGGCCAATAGACTTAAATTCGAAGACAAATCTTTATTTCGATTTCGATTTCGATTTTGGTTCTCATTTTCATTTCGATGTTGCAGACGCCGCGTCAAAGCGTTTATTTGATCAAATTTCAAACTATTGTACAATAGATTGTTTTTTTTTTTTTTTTTTATTTATTTATTATATTATTTTATTTGATATTTCTAATGCCAATTGAGGCGCACCACGCCCATTTGCTTTGATTTCATTTAACTGGTTTCTGTTAGCCCTTCAGCACGAGTTCTGCTGCGGGTTTCAAATTTCGAGTTTGGTTTTTGTTTTGTTGTTTTTGTTTTTTGCGCCATTTTCATCAACATTTCCATTTGTCATTTGAAACAAAATACAAAAATAAAAACTTAAGAAAAAAAAAACTAATATCTATATATTTATATACAAAATCTGTGAGCTATCCGCAGGCGCACAGGGTGATTCGTGCGAGCCAAAGATAAAAAGACAAAAAAAAAAGACAAGAGGGAGAGAAAGAGCGGCAAAAACGGCTGAGAGCAACTTGTTTACCTGGCCGAGCACGTTTACCTGTTTCTTTTGTTAATGCTGCTGTTGTTGTTGTTGTTATTGTTGTTGTTGTTATTGTTGGCCTAGTGCAACACGCAAAACTCCCCCATTTTCAAGCTGGGAGTCAGAGCTGGAGCTGGAGTCGGAGTCGGAGTCGGAGTCGCTGCTGAATGTTGATTCAGGTGAGCGTGAGCAACATCGTTTGTTATTGATATAACAGAAGTTCTCGTTGCTATTGTCTCGCAAACCGGTCGTTCTCTTGTTCGCTCTCTCTCTCTCTCTCTCTCTATCTGTCTCTCTCTTTAACTCGGCGTCGCTCTCATTTGGGTCTTGAATTGCGCGCCGTTGGCCTGGCCAACACGTAAACGAGTTTCAGTTGCGAGCCAATTTTAGCAGCGCGTAGTCATCGCAGCGCGCGAAGGGGACAAACCTAAAAACTCAAAAACTCACAACTCAAAACTCGAATATCGAAAACGAGTATTGAAATAAAACTCAAAAATCAAAAATAAAAAAAAAATATATATATATATTTATATACATGAGAAATAAAACGCGCGCGCGTGACATATTTTTTGTTTTTTGTATGTGCTTCAGTTTTGGTTGAGTTAAAAACTTCAAAAAAATAAATAAATAAAAATTTCAAAAAAAAAAAAGAAAAGAAAAGAAAAGAAAAATGATTTAATACACACCAGCACAGCAATTAACAAGTTCTTGTTGTTGTTAGCCATTTGGGAATATTACAGTCAAAAGCAACAACAACAACAACAACAATAAAATACAAACGAAAATAAAAAAAAAACGAAAAGAAACAAAAAATTCTCTGGAAATGTCAATGTAAGTTATGAGTTTTGTTTAAACAGTTTAAGCTTTGTTCCAAAGGTTTTGCCAATAGAAAACAAACAAACCAAAAAAAAAAAAAAAATATTAGACGCTCTAAAGTTGCCACAAAATCCAGTTGAAGCAACAACACATTAATGATGCATTAACTGATTTGATTTGATTCGATTTGATTTGCTTTTAGCCACTTTGTTTTGACCAAACGTAACATTGATTTGCTTGACAAAACGCGTTTGGGTTGGGTTTTTTTTTGGTTTTGTCTTTTTGCCCTTTTGTCTGCATGCTAATGTTGCCAATTCATATTATGATTTGAAAAGAAGAAGAAAAAGCAAAAGAAATGGCCAAGCCAAGCCTTATAATTAGGCCCAAATGGGTAATGGAAAGGGTAACAAAGGGCCGCACCAAAAGAAGGCAGCGATTTTTTTTCTCAGGCTTTTGCTCTTTTCCCTAGGGAACAGCGCACGCGATCAAACTCAAAGGCCCAGAACAAATGCACCGTATGTGTACCACAAATAGAAGGAGACACAGACACAGGGAGAGAGAGGGAGAGAGGTAGCATTTGCATTAACCATTTGCATCCAACCCACCCACCGTCCATTATCAGAATCCCCGCCCTATAGCCAATCCCCTGCCTGGTCCTGTTGCCCTTTGATTTGTTGCTTGCTGCTTGACATGCCAAGCGACGCGTCGCGACGCGCCACAAACAAAAGACTTAAGCAACAAACGCGACAGGGCATATGTCACAGGCGATTGTTGCTTATGTGTGTGTGTGTGTGTGTGTGTGTGTGTATGCTGGCATTTAATTGCTGTTGTTGTTGCATATAAATGTGGCACGGCACATTCTTAAGCAGCAAGTGGCAGAGCACAACAGCAACAACAACAACAGCAACAACAACAACAACCTACAACATACACATATTGTACAATATACAATATTTATGGTTAATTCTGAAAATGCCCGCGCATGTTTGGCATATGTAAATACAAGTATGTTAATAAATTGTGGCCATGCCTCGTACTTGTTGTACCACTTGGGCTCAAGCCATTTGATAGTTGCCTCACGTGCCGCCAACAGGTTGTTTGCAACGCTTTGCATAGCTTATTAAGCGCTTAAGGCGAGACACCACACACACACACTCACACACACACACGCACACACACAGCTTAATTGTATATGTATGTATGCATCTATCAGATGTATCTAAGTATCTTTTACTGCGCAATTGCAAGTCTGCAAATCTGTTAATGCTGCTGTTGCTGCTGTTGTTACATTTTTTATTATGTGTTTTTTTTCTCCTGTTTTTTGCTTGTGTTTTTTGCTTTCTTATTTTGGGCATGACGCAAGTGTGCGATTTGATAATACTTTTAGAGCTGCCAGCTGCCAAATGCTAACCATTTTAAGAATAGCGGCAAATCGCAGCAGTCAGTCGCCAGTTATAGCCAATATTATTAACAGTTGCTGCTGCTGTTGCTGTTGCTGCTGCTGTTGCTATTGTTATTACGGAAGCAACGCAGCAACAACTTCTCAGCTCACTGTTTGACCATTAAAAGCATTTTACCCAATCCAATGCCCAGTTCTCTGGGTTACCTGCATCGAAAGCCAGCCAAGTAGCCAGTTAGCCAAGTAGCCAGTTAGCCAGCCTCAGCCCCCGCTTCATCAGCGGGCAACAATTATGAGTTTTAATAAATGGCCATAAAAAACAACAAACAACAGCACACAAACAACAAAAAAAAAAAACATAATAATAATAATAAATAAATAAATAAAGCAAAAACTACATTTCAAACACACAGCCATACTTAAAATACCCTAGAATTTTATAATTAGCGAAACTTGAAACGAAAACTTTGATTTTTACAACTCATAAAATTTTCATTTATAGCAAAACATTTTTAATGGCGCCATCAAAGACATTTAATCGAAATGGAATTATGTAATTTATTCAATTTACCAAACAATTAACAATAATTTTTATCATCTGCATATGTATGTGTATATGTTATGTATATGTATTTGTGTCTTTTCATTTATAACTACAGAAAGCTAGACAAAAAAAAAATAAATATAATTTTATTAGCGGCTTTAATGGGCACTAAGTTCCATCGCTGTAAATTTATTATTATTATTATTATATAATTCTTTATTGTTTATCGGACAATGGGCCTTATTTAAATTTTCGATGCTGGCATTTCTTTTAAAGTTTATTTATTTATTTTTTTTTTTGTTTCCATTATTGAAGGTTCTTATGAAAAGGTTATGAACTGAAACCTTTATCTCTGTATAGATTTGTGTGTTACATATCCATTCACAATATTGATATACCCCTTTGTTAGAGTGTAATATATGCAATGATAAAAAAAAAATATAAAGAAATAAAAAAAAATAATAATAATGTATTAATATCCAAGACAAGTTGGCAACTAGTTTTGCATTCGCGCTAAAGTGAATAGCAAAAGTCAACAAATCTATTGACAACTATCGTTTCTTGAGTGCTATATACATATACACATATATGTATGCATATAGTAAGTGTATATACATTCATTATGTATGTATGTATGTATGTGTGCGTCAATTTCAAGGACTACCAGTGGCTGCTGTTGGCGCAAAAAAGTGAATTCAAGATTTGCCATTTGGCAAACAGAACCAAGTTCCAAATGCCAGCAACAGCAAAAACAAAAAAACAACAATAATAATTACAACAACAACAACAACAGCAAATAGCAATAGCAACAGTTACAAGCATTTGTTACCAGCAATAAGTTGGCTCACCTCACATAATGACCCAATGCTATCACTTAACCATGACCAACAATATTGCAAATCACGCTCAAATTTGGCCAATTGTATACTAATTACAAGGCTCAAATCATTTACCATGATTAGGAATGCGTCTGCCGCGTATACATTTGGCTAACAAAACGTTTTAGCCACTTGTTGCTATTGTTACATGTGCCATAACCGTTGCTGTTGTTGGTGTTGCTGCTGCTGGTTGGTGGTGGGTGTTGGTGTTGCTGTTGCTGCTGCTGCTGGTGGTGGCGGCGGTGGCAGTCCATTGCTTGGCTAATTGCCTTGCAAATGTTTAGATGACCCAACAAATAAAAACTAAAAAGCGTGACGCATCTTCAGTTAATTAACATGCAACTGTTGCTGGTTGTTAGCTGGCAGCAGCGTTTAATTACAACAGCAACAATAAGTCACACTTATTGCATTTACATATTGTTTAGTTACAGTTTAGTATACAAAACGAGCGGACAATTCATTACACAATCCAATTACTCTATAGAGTTAACAAAATAAGTTGGAAAAACGAACAAATTCAACGAAAAAAGTACAATAAATTTAACTAACAACAACAACAACAGCAGCAACAGCAGCAGCAGCAGCAGCACCAGCAACTCGCTTAATGTTCACATCCGGTTTCTGGCTTTTAAGCCTATTGTTACAATAAAAAGTTTTTAGCTCTTAATAACAAAACAATAAAATGAATTAATTTAAAATATTGTTAACAAAAAAAAAAGACAACTCATAAACTGCCCAACAGGCCGTGCATTAAACGTGGCTAACAACAAAAATTAGCTGGAAAATATAATAAAACCCATTTCAGGTTTATTACCCGGCATTTATTCATGAGTATTTGCCATGCACTCAATGACAAGTTCGAATATGCAATTCAAATATATAAATGAAATTTTTTCCTTTTCTTTTTTGCTTTAACAATTTTTGTAAATTGATTTGGTGGATTTTTGTATTTATGTTAAATAGATTTTTTTAATGTGCTTTTTTTTTAGAAATTAGTTCAAAGAATTATTCAAATTAATACTATAAAAATCATAAAAGTAAACAAAAATTCAAAAACAAAAATTTCTGTTTCAGCTCCAATCTAAATATTTGGAAATTCAAAGAGAAATTCATAGAATAGAAAGTGAATTATAAATTAAATTGTTTAAAATCATATTATCAATATTTAATTTATATTTATTTAAAAAGTAAAATGATTATCAACAAAAAAAATAATAATAAATATAAAAATTTAATTCAATAGCTTAAATAATATTAATTTTAGTAGTTTAAATTTTATTTATTAAACAAAATAATATTTAAGGTTTGTTTTTTTTTATCTACATCTTGGTTATTTTTTTTTCATGATAAAATATTAAATATTTCTAGCTGAGGAATAATTTGTAAAGGCAAAATAATATTTTATATTTATCTATTATTTTTGTTATTTACTTTGAACATATGTTTTACAATAATAATCAATACAGTGGCAGCCGTTAAAATAGTAACACTTTTGAGCAGAGGCTGCTCTTCTGGCAGACGTTAAGACGAGAGAGGCCTAAAGAAAGTTGATTCAGTTGGTTTCAGTTGACAAATGTTAAACAATGATAAATGTCAATAACTTGGCAAATAATGCTGCCTATGTATTTGGGCCAAACCATTGTGAATATTTGTTATTGTTATTGTTGTTTTTGTTGTTGTTATTGCCGTTGTCTGACATGACAATTTAAAAATGATTATTTAAACAATTGTAATTGGCAAAAATGCAAAAAGACAAAAGGCGAAAAAAGGCTTTAAGACCATATGCTCCATCTGGCGTCAGTTGAACGCCATTTAATGTGTCTTTTTAGCCAGCTCTTTTGCCACTCTCCATCATTCTGTCTCTGTCTTTGTTGTTGCCTTCCCTGTCCTTGGTTCTGTGTCAGGTTCTTGCTGTTGTGGCTCGTCTTTCAAGTTGTTGTCAGCAAATGACAGTCGTCAGTTGGCATTAATGCTATATATTTTATTATTTGCACATACATATAATATTATAAATTATATACAGATCCAAAGCTTAGAGGAAAAACAAACGCAAAATAAAAAAACAAAAAAAAAAACATAAGGAAAAAAAAACACTGCCTTGTCGGCAGTTTTGCATTTGTTTTTAATGTTTTTTTATTTTTTGCAAAATGCAAATGCAGTTGGCAAAATTTTGAAATTTGATTTTTTGACACACAAAACACAAAAACCGCTGAGCTGACACTTGGAGAGTTTTGGATGAGCTTGGGACCTGGACCGGTTTGGGTTTTTATTTTATCTTTTTGGCCAAAACTTTCGGACAGTCCGCCGAACCAAAAATAAAAGAAGACAATGAAAAAAAACAAAAAAAAAAATTTAGGTCGCAGTTGAAGTAAAAAGCGAAAGTCCATAACGCTTTTGTTCTGCCTTAGCCAGCGGTCGCTCACTTTTCTTTATCTTCATTTTTTTTTTTGGCTTTTTTAATTTTTTTTTTTTTATAGGGTGTGCCAAAACAGGCCCCGTGCCATTAAAGCCACCAAAGCCACCAAAGCCACCGGAGCCACCTGCGCAGCTGTTATCGATAATTGTAGCAACATTAACAGCAGCAGGAGCTCCTACCATATACATTATTTCCCCTCTCTTCTTTTGTCTGTATTTTGTTTTTTTGTCTTTTGATCGCGTGACCAACTTGAAGTCCGAGTTCAAATGTATTTTTCAATTGGCAACACGATTCACTTAACGTTGCAATTCTTGGCCGCAGTACTTGACAGTTTTCTTGGGTCTTGCGACTTCCTTTCACGAGTCAAATGTATTTATTTTGTTGTTGTTTTTTTTTTTGTTTATTGTTTTTTTTTTGTTTTTGTTTATTGTTTTTGTTGTGTGGAGCTGACGCTTGCAATTTTGCTAGCGCATGTTATACCCTGTAGAGAGAGAAACTAAATTAATTAAATTCTGAATGTTACAATAATTATTTAATTTATTTTCATATTTTGCATATTGAGATTTACTTCATGAAGTTTTTAAACAAATTGCAATTGACTTCATGAATTTTTACTTTTCTTTTTTTTTTTTGTTTGATTTTATTTTTTTAAATATTCCAAAGAAATTGAAAAAATATTTTATGAAATTAACGAAAAAAACACTTCATAAATTAATTCCAGGGTATTTAAAGTAAAGGTACTGTATGTACATACGTATGTGTATGTACATGTATATGTATGTGAAGTGCACAGTTAAATTTTGTAGATTTTGTGTTTAATTTTGTTGTTGTTTTTGTTTTACTTGTTTCGCTTTGCTTTTACATCCACTTCCGTTTGACGACGTCAACAACTTTTTGTGTCTCGCTGGTTCCCCTTGTTCCCTCCCCTTAACGCGTTGTTCTTCCCCTTTGGGGAACGCATTGTTAGCGTCATCGATGTCGCCAACAACATCATCATTTTTATCACAGTGTATGTACCCGTACAGTGGAATTTATTGCCTTATTTTTAGTCAAAAAAATAAATAAAAAAAAGAATTAGTTTGCAAAACTTTAGAAGCTTTGTGGCAACAATTTGGAACAAATTAAATTGTGAATTGAGAATAGAGCAATTCTTCAATAGATTCTTCTACCGTAGTTCAAGGCTTTAGTTAAAGCCAAGTGCAGATTCTCGTGGACACAGCGACAGCGAACGGGATGATAAAGTTTCGCTATAAACGCAAGGAGCCGAGCAATGTGGTGCCGAGCATTGCAACAGTTGCCACGGCAGCTGCAACATCGCCAACAGCAGCAACAGCAGCAGCAGCAGGAGCAACAGTTGCCACAGCAGCAGCAGCAACGTTGTTGCAGCCACAACACGCACAGCTGCAGCTGATCAGCAACAATGGAACGTTGCCACGCAGCAGTCCCAGAAAGTTGCTAATGGACGCGGTCGAAGGTCACAAGGCGGCGACGCTGACCCGCCAGAGCAAACAGGTCAAAGGCGGAGCGACGGCATCAACGGTCTGTGCGTTGGCTAAAGTTGCCAGCAGCGTTGAGTTGGCCCATTTGGGCTATAATGTTGCCACCCATCAACAACAATATGGCAACGCTGAACGGGATCGATGCATTTACGCGGTGATCGTAAGTCAATGGAAAAAACAAAATAAAAACCATTTGCAATGCCTAAAGAAATAAAACTATTTTCATATATTTTGAATATTGATTTCTTGCATTTATTAATTAATTAATTTATTTATTTATTTGTTTATTTTGTTAATAGGAACTATTTCAGCAACTGCAAACAAGCTCTGAGCCAGCTTTGTGCCCGGAACCATTGCGTCGCGCCTTGGCGAGCGGCCCTTTGGCCGGCAGACGTTTCCCACTTGGCTGTTTGGGTGATGCTGCCGAATGCTTTGAGCTGCTTCTCCATCGCGTCCACTCGCACATCTCATCGGACGACGGGGATTCGTGCGAATCAGCTGCCTGCATTGCCCATCGACGCTTTGCCATGCGCGTCATCGAGCAGAGCGTCTGCAAATGTGGCGCCAATTCCGAGCAGCTGCCCTTCACCCAGGTGAGTTTCACTTGCCAGCTCTTGAGATAATTTTAACATAAATAAATAAAAGAAAATACCATAAAGAAATAGTTGAAAATCACGTTCTCACTCCAGAATTATGAAATATTTACGAAACCAGAAAGAAGCACATTTGCAATTTTTAAGAAATTTCCAAACTTGTAATTTCAATTACAATATTACTACAATATATTATTTTAGTTATATGTAATGTATGTATGTATGTATGTTGTATAGATTAAAAATTATCGAAATATTTTGCGTGTTGAGCGCTTCGTCTCGTTTGGCTTTGAAACACCTGCAAACCGGCCAGCAGCTGTCAAATGTTGCTTTGGCAATGTCTTCCGATAGGGTGTCAAGGGGAAATACTTGAAAAACTGGCGCCCGCAGCGCACTGAGAACAGTTTGCATTTGCTTTTACAACTTCAGCTTAAGCAGGGATTGGTATGTTAACTGGGAACAGTTGGGTTAGTTAAAGATCTGGCGCCCAGAGCAGAGGCTGAGACTGAGAACAGTTTTATTAGTTGTACAACTGTTGGCTGGGAACAGTTGAGTTAGTTAAAGTTTTGGTGGTCGCATCCGCACTGGGAACAGTTTAATTTGTTTTATGCACAACTGGCAGTTGAGCAGGAACTGGGAACACTAAGAATAAGTTAATTGAAGGCCTGGCGCCCGCAGCAGGGACCATAATCATATGCATTAAGAACAGTTAGACGAAGCGGAAAACGGGTTTTACAGCATCTCAAAACACGAATTGGAGTAGCTGTGAACAGTTGTGCAAGCAAAAACAGAGAAACAAATAACAAACACAATAACTAAAAATAAAAAATAACAAATAAAAAAAAGGAAAAACCACAGTCCAGCTTGACCAGTTTGTGGAACACCCACAATGGGCAGAAAGGTGGCTGATTAGCATGGAGTAGGGAAAAACGGAAGAATGGGAGAATGGGAGAATGGGTCTATCTAATTGATGTGAAAAGTATTTAACAGTATTTTCTTTCTCTTTATCTCTTTTCCCCTCTTTCCCCCCCTCTATGGCAGATGGTGCACTACGTGTCCGCCTCGGCGTTGACCTCACAGAAGAGCCTCGCATTGCAGAACCATCAGCAGCTGAGCTTTGGCCAGCTGCTGCGAGCTGCCGGCAACATGGGCGATATACGCGATTGTCCGGTAAATGAGAGAGAGAGCATTGAGATCCCTGCGAGATTTATTTAAATTCTAATTCTGATTTTTTTTTATTATATAGAACACATGCGGCGCAAAGATTGGCATTTGCCGTGCACTGTTAAATAGGCCGGACGTTGTATCGATTGGCATCGTTTGGGACTCGGAGCGTCCGGCTGCCGATCAAGTGCACGCCGTATTGAAGGCCATTGGGACGAGTCTACGGCTGGCAGATGTCTTCCATCAGGTCAGCGAACAGCGCTGGGCCCAACAGGCGCAGCACGAGCTGGTCGGGATTGTCTCATATTATGGCAAGCACTACACGACCTTCTTCTTCCACACAAAGCTCAAGGTTTGGGTCTACTTTGACGATGCCAACGTTAAGGAGGTGGGACCCAGTTGGGACGGTGTCGTCGATAAATGCAGTCGTGGTCGCTATCAGCCGCTGCTGCTGCTGTATGCCGTCCCACAGCCGCCCAGTCCGGCAACGGCAACGGCGACGGCGACATCAACGGTAACAGCTGCCACGATGTTGGCAACAAACCCATCTATGAGCTCCGGAATGGAGCAGCTGCCATTGAGCTCGGTAACGGCGCGACGTGCCGTCACACCGAGCCCGGAAAAGCCCAGTCTGGGCAATACGCGACGCGCCATAACGCCGACTCCAACGCCGTTGCGTGCGCCATTGAATGACTATCAGAATCTGAGTGTCATCCAGAAGAGCATCTTTCCCGTTGTGGGTGGCGCCGGTGGTGGTGCCGTTGGCAGCGACGAGACGGATGCGTATATTAGCCGCAAGACCGTGGAGCATGTGCTTAGCGCACAATATCAGAATCTGAGCGTCATCCAGGACAAGATTGCCACATCCGTTGCCGCTGACAAGGATGGTGGCTTCCTCAATCGCAAACCGATCGAGGCAATGATCAGCGCACAGCTGGCACGGCGTCAGCATCTTCAATTGCAGCGCAGCCACAGCGCTGAGTCGAGCTCGGGACATGCCAGCGGCGCCTCCAATGGCAGCTCCCCGCCAAGCGATGGCCTAACGATGCCCGAGCATCTGAATCAGCCGCGGCGACGGGATTCGGGCAATTGGTCCGGAGATCGGAACAGCGCCAGCTCCGCCAGTTCGACAACGCTAGACAATCCGTATCTGTATATGGTCGCAAAGCGGGGCGTAGCTGCGGTGCCGCAGAGTCCAACGCGCCATGGACATGGGCTTGGGCATGGGCATGGCCATGGCTTTGGTCATGGGATGCCCTACGATGCGGGCTACGATTCCTTCTCGCTTAGCTCCACGGACTCGTATCCGCCCAAGCATGTGCTAAATCCCCAGCTGGCCAAGATACCCGAGGCGGGTGCGGGGTCCAGCTCCAATCTAACTGGTCATATGATGCCACACGGAGCGCATGTAGCACATGGACTACACGCCGCACACGGACTACATAACGGCCATGGGGCACCACATGGAGCACCACATGGGGTACACGGCCTCACTTTGTCCGGCGACTGTGAGAAGCTCTGCCATGAGGCCGATCAACTGCTGGAGAAGTCGCGCCTTGTGGAGGAATCACATGATTTGGAGACGGCGCTGGTATTGTGCAATGCAGCCGCTGGACGGGCACGTGCCGCAATGGATGCACCCTATAGCAATCCGCATACGATGACATTCGCACGAATGAAGCATAATACGTGCGTGATGCGTGCCCGGAGCCTGCATCGTCGCATCCTGGTGGAGAAGGGTGCCGAAAGTGAGGCGATGCCGGAGCTAAAGCACATGCGGGAGGGGAGCAACAGCAGCGTGAAGCACATGCGCCAGAATAGCAAGGACAGGACGCTCGATAAGCTGGAAAAGCTGGAGAAGTTGGAACAGCAGGCGGTGACCAAGAGCATCGAGATCTATGCCACGTTGCCAAAGCGAAAGAGTCCACTGAAGGCGCTCGTCGGCGGCGATGATAATGCCATCGAGTATGATCACCAGATGGCCACCAGCTGCAATAGCCAGGCAAAGCCGGAGCGGGAGAGTCGTTCGCTTTTTGGGCGTCGCGATAAGGATAAGGATAAGGAGAAAGAGAAGGACAAGGACAGGGAGAAGGAGAAGGAGAAACGCAGTCGCAGCGAGGATCGCAACAAATTGAATCGTGAATTTTCGCTAACGGAAACGCTGCTCGTCAATGCCAAGGATACGCTAAAGAAGCACAAAGAGGACAAGGACGAAAAGAAGGAGAAGGACAAGAGTGGTAAAAAACAGCATAAAATACGACGCAAACTTCTAATGGGCGGACTCATACGACGTAAGAATCGCTCCATGCCAGATCTCACCGAGGCCGTTGATGATGCCATCGCCATCAGCAGCCCCAGCGCCAGTGTTCATGCCACGCCCCCAACGCCACTGACCAGCTCCGTGGATGACAGCGCCGTTGGCCTCAATTTGCATGGGCACGGCAAGCACGGCAAGCATGGACACGCCTACAATTCCATGGCCATCAGCGGCTACATATCCGAGGGTCACTTCGATTATGCCGCCAATGGCCACAGCAGCGCGGCAGCAACAGCTGCAGCGGCAGGTGCAACAGGCAGCAGCGCCAATCCAAATCTGGAGCGGAGCAAGCTGATGCGCAAGAGCTTCCATGGCAGTGGCAGGCAGCTGACAATGGTGCCAAAGGTGGCCCCACCGCCCCCCATGCGCACCAGCTCCGCCCTGACGCAACAGCAACAGCAACAGCAGCAATTCCACCATGAGGCCAATCTGTCCAATATATCCGCCATGAGCTCCAATACGTCCATCAGTGAGGATTCCTGCCAGACCATCATTACGACCTGCGCTCAGGTGCACTCGGAGCAGAGCCCGCTAAAGGATCTGCCATTGCCACTGGCACCCTATGGAGCACAGGATGAGCTCGACGGACGGCTGCAGGAGCTGCCGTTGTCAATGGCAATGCCAATGCCGCCGCCACTTGAGCTGCCACCGTACCCAAGCCCACCGCAATCCGTGTGCCATTCACGGCAAGCTAGCGAGGATTTCCCACCACCGCCGCCGCCAGAGATCGATCTGGAGCCACTCAACCAGCAATTGAGCCATTTGCACGCCTTGGAGGCGGCCAGCAAACAGCAGCGCCAGCATCTGGACTCACTGGAGGGCACCACCAGCATTTTGGCACAGCTGCAGCAGCGCCAACATCTGCTCAAGTTGCGCAAGGAGCAGGCCACACCCATGCCCATCCCCATGTCTATGCCCATGCCCATGCCCATGCCCACAGATCTCAGAGCGCTGCACCGCAAACAGGATACAGCGTCACCCAGTAGCGTGCGAGATTTGGCGCATCGCTTTGAACAGTCCAACAACAACAGCAGCAACAGCAACAGCAGCAACAACAGCAACAGCAACAGCAACATGCGCTCCTATTCCTCGCAAGAGTTGCTCAGCTCTTCGGGAGCTCCACAGCTGCGGACGCAAATGAATGGCCTGGCGAATTGTAAGCCAGATGCCACAGCAGCAGGAGCAGCAACAGCAACGGCAACGACGATAACAACACCAACAATGTCAACGGATGAGGTAGACTGTGCACCGTTGCGTCTGGCACAGCAGCAACTGTTGCTGCCAAAGCCCAAATATGAGATGTCTCAGTCGCAAATAGCCGAAGAGATACGCGAGGTGGAGCTACTGAATACGATGGTGCAACAGACGCTTAACCAGAACAATTTGGCGCCTTGTAAGCGCGTGAAGAAGAAGAGCGTCTCATTCTGCGATCAGGTCATCCTAGTGGCAACCGCCGGCAACGAGGAGGATGATGACTTCATACCGAATCCCATACTGGAGCGCGTCCTACGGACTGCACAGCATCCCAACGAGAAGGTTGCCGCGCAGCTGATACAACAGCAGCAGCAGAATATGCTGCGATTGCAGACGGAGCCGCAGCCGAGGCAGCAACAACAGCAGCAACAGCAGCAGCAACAACAAGCTTCACCCATGCTGGGCAGACCGGATATGCAGCGCTATGTGCAGCGACAGCAGCAGCAATATATGCAGCATCAACAGCAACAACAGCAACAGCAACAACAGCAGCAGGAACTGTATCGATTGCAGCAACAACAATTGCAACACCAACAACAGCAGCAACAACAGCAACGCACCAGCATGAGTGGCATTGCTAATTTGGCCAATCAGCAACATTTACACGTGCTGGCAACACAACAGCAACAACAACAGCAGCAACAACAACAGCAACAGCAACATACATTGGATGCCCAATATAGCAGCATGCCCAGGCCGATGAATCATGCGCATCAGCTGGCCCAAAGCTATTCCGTGCAGTTGCAAAAGCATCAACAACAACAACAACAACAACAACAGCAGCAACAACAACAACAAGTCTTGAATCTTGGATATTTCAGCAATGGCAACACAATGTCCAGCGTCCAGATGTCGGAGCAACCGCTGCCGTCGCCATATCAACGTGTGCCGGTGCCGCATGGATATCAGCAAGCGGCAGCCACCTACTATGCAACAACGCCGCAGCAGCAACAACAACAACAGCAGCAGCAACAACAACAACAGCTGGTTAACGGTAAGACGCAGCAAAAGAAAGTCAGCTTTGAGCCAGGCACCAAGGGTGAAACGGACTCCTTACCAGCGCCGCCAAAGACATTGCCGCTTCAAAACGGATTGCCCGAGGCAACGAGCAATGTGGCTGCCACCGCTGCCGCTGCGGCCGCCGCCGCTGCAGCGGCCATCACTGCCATACCCACCCGCGTCTATAACAATGCCATCGTTAAGGCATCGGCCAAGGCCGTCGAGTGCAATCTCTGCCGGAAGCGACATGTGATTGCGCCCGCTGTCTATTGCAACAATTGTGAATATTATTTGCAGATGCTCAACCAGCGTAGATGATGCTAAATGCGAGTAAGAGAGTGAGAGAGTAAGAGAGTAAGAGAGAGTAAAAGCTATTTACATTAGTCTAAACATAACTAGTAAGTGGAAACATTTAATCTCAAGCACATGCTGCCACGCCGCCCAAGACGCCCCTTAAGCATAAATACATTTACATTTACATTTACAATACATGTATACCAGATAATTGTTAGGTTACACATACATACATACTTACACTTATGCATACATACATTTAAGACAATAATTATACATACAAATACAATGCAAAGGCAGCATTAGGTCGTAGGTCGTAAGCAGTTGCTGCAAGCAGTTGACCTCAGCAAGCAGTGGACTGACTGCTTTGATTGGATGCGATTGTTGGTTGGCTCGTTATGGGAAAAGTGTTGCGAAAAGGAAAGGAAAATTTGACGATGAGAAAGGGAGAAGGGGGCCAACAGTCCTTTTTATGGTTTCACATAAGATGTACGAACTGTGCTATGCCACGCCTGCGCCTATGTCTACACACACACACACCCACACACACATACACAGAGATACACACATATACATTTGCATGTTCCCCAGCACACACACACATATACATGTATATACACACATGTATATGTGAAATTGCCTATCTAACAACAACAACAACAACAACTCACGACTAACTCCATCCAGCCTTGGCTTCCATATAAATTGTTTTTAATTTTTATAAATACATTTATATAATATAAATTTTTTTTTTTTTTTTGTTTAGAATTTTAACAATTTAATTTAATTTAATTTTTTTATATACATTTTTTTTATAGTATCTAAACAAGTTTGAAACTCAGCCGCTGAGCTTCCGTCTGCGGGTTGTTGTCGAACGACACCCGTAATAAAAATTTAAAAATATTGTTTTAAGTTTTATTTTTTTTAAATTATTTTTTTTTTGTGCTCTCAAATAAAAATCTGCCCTAAGCATTTATTATTATTAGTTTTAAAATGAGTTTATAAGAACATAATATGTACTTAATAAGCATTTTATTTTCAGATGCATTTCATATGGTTTTTTTTTTATAACAATAATATATATTTTATTTAAATAGAGCTTAAAATGTTTATATATTATATTATACATATATATATTGTAATGATTTTTAAAGATTTTTCTTTACAGAAAACACAAAACAATCAGCACAAAAGATGCGAGAAAAGATTTAATAAAGATGGTAAAAAAAGAAATTAATATTTTAATAAAGATGAAATTAAAAATAAATATGTGAAACGTGTTTTATTTGCGCAAGAAAATTTCTAAACCATTTCAGAAATATATAAAAAATTGCCAAATAAAAATGAAATTCATACGGTTAAAATTATTTCATGTTTAAAAAAAAAAACTTAATGATTTTGCAGCATACTTCTAGGATGCAATTGGATATTCAAGTGAACACTTACAACATACATACTCAAAATATCTGAAAATTTTGTAGCATACTTTTTGGCATTGTGAGAAAATAGAAATGCTTGCAATTTTTTGTAATTTTTCTTTTCGTGGTTTTTAAATATAGAAAAGAAAATCTATAATAAATGTTAATAAATTATTATTTAATGAAAAATATAAAAATTTAACAAAATAAAAATTATTTAATCTTCAAGTATTAAAAACAATTTATTTTATTAGCTACTAAAACATTAAAATGTAAAATATTTTCTTATACATATTTAATCACATAAAATACACACATTTCAATAAATGGCAACTTTGGCTTTTTAATATTCAAACAAATAAATCAATTTATAATAATACAAAACAGAAATAAATAAATAATTGAAATAATAATTATAATTTTTTTTTTTTTTAATATAATAATTATAATAATAATGATAAATTGTTGTATTCCTACATCGATTCTTGTGAAATTTATTCGACTCTTGTCGAGTTGCAGCTCGACAAACAGATTTTTGATTTTATCTAGAATCGATACAGGCGTATAACAGATCGTTATCACATTATGATCATATATTGTATAAATATATATTTTATTTTATTTATTAATTTTTTTTTTTATTTTTTTTTATTGTCTTTTGTGTATATACGTATAACGAATTCACACGCTTTTTGCATATACATTTTTGATTCTTTTTTTTTTAATGCAATTGATTTTTGTCTCAGTTTTTCGTGTTTTCTTTTTTTCGAACTGCGTAAAACATTTAACCGCAATTTTTTTTTTATTATTATATTATTTTTTTTAGATTATTTTTCACAGAACCAAGTTTCAGAAACTCGGTTCTTAAATATTTCACGCAATTCGAAAATATATTAAATGATTTCATTATTGAAAAGTTAAGGAGATTATCAAAAATAATTTGACATTACCGTGTAAATACATTTATGTTAATAAACTATAATTGTGTATGTGTTATTTTTGTTTGTTGGAATTTTAGTATGATTTGTAAACTGAAGAATGTTAAATAAATGAATAATAAATTAATTAATAAATATTTATATATTTCTTAGAATCCTTGCAATTGTTGCAATGCGTCCTTGGCTGTTGCTTGGCTTCAGTTTCCATATTTTTTTTTTTCAAATATTTTTATTTAATTGATAAGTTGATCTTAAGTTTCTGATAAAATATTGAATTTATATGCATATCTGAGCTCTTGCAGGACAAATGATGAAAACGAAAATCGAAAAATATTTAGGATTATTGTGAGTATAATGTTTCATTTGCTGCAACAATAAATCGCAAGCGTTCCCAATTTGCCTTTGTTTTTATTTGTTTCTTTTCTTTTTTATTTATTTATTTAATTATTTAATTTATTATGTAATGTGCACATTTAGGCGTGTTTTCTTTATTTTAAGCAAAACCATTATTCTCTTAAAACAAAACCAATCCAAATGCTCGGAAAACATTTGCAACATTTTCCAAGCAAAAGGCTTGTTTTTTTTTTCATTTTCTTCACTTTGTTTTGCTCAAAATACGGAAAACGTAAAATATTTTAAATGTTTTTTTTTCTCTTATTATTTTTATTTTATTTTTTGTCTATTTGCATACATTACGTACAACTGTTAAATATACAATATACGTATATATATTTTTATATATTTTTTTAATATTTTATAATTTTTAATTGTTTATAAGGCTGTTTGTCAGGTCGCATTACAATACTTTGTTGAAAAAATATGAAATATATTTAATTAAAATCATATATAATATTTATTTATCTTTGTTTATCCATAATATTTTCAATATTTAAAATGTTTTCAAAAATTGTACTAGTTGCTGGAGCCTATGCAGCATTTTCGCTCATCTTTTTGTTTTTTGCTTTTTGCTTTTTGATATTTCTTTTTATTCATTCTTCTTCTTCTTCTTCGTATTCAGTCTTTGTAGACTTCGTAATTCTTTTGGCCTTCAATGCGACAGTCTTTACCCAGCCAGCGACACGGCCCAAACTAAATATATTAAACGAATGTATTTATTATTTAACAAAAATAAAATCTTTTTTTCTATCAATATTATTCTGGGACTCAGATCGGAAAAGGGATTTTCATAATTCTTGAGTTTTGAAATAATATAATATATTTATATTATATAATATTATATCTCGGACAAATTGTACAATAATTCGATGCACAAAAATAAATAAATAAAAACTTGATTTGTGATTTGTATGTATGTGCTGGGCCTTGTCGGGAGGGGGCTGAAGGGGGGTGTGCTCAACTGGACTTGATCCGTTTTTTTATGAGCATTTCTTTTTATTTGTTTATACTTTATTTTTTTTTTGTATTATTTATTAATGTTTTGCGTTCAATTTGATGTTTTTTGTTGCTTTCGAATTTCACATTTCCGGCTGCGGGCTGTGGAATAAGGCCATCCTGCTCTAACGCTTTAATAGCATGCATTTGCCGAGCGAGACGGACACATGCATGAGAAAGACAGAGAGAGAGAGAGCTGAACGCTTGCTTTATGCTTCTTCTTCTTCTTCTTCTTCCTTTGGCTTTTGCCATTTCACTTGCATCCATGTAACGTCTCACGCACGCGATAAAAGTATGTTGTAACGCTTCTTCACGCGTGTCACGCGTGAGCCACCAAACGGATGGAAAAGTCACGTTTGCATTTGTTCGCCTCGCCGGGCAAACCTTTCCATCGAGAAAGCGTTTTTTTTTTGTTTTTTGTTTTTGTTTTTGTTTTTCTTTCTATTTCTGTTTTTGTTTTTTGTTTTGCTCCCAATTCGCCCGCGCCGGAAATGCAATTTTGATTGATCCAAGTCGATTGAAGCGCCACGCCTCGCCCTCAGCCCAGCCCAACTTGTGGCATGAAGCATACGCCCCCGAGTCTGTGGCGCCACAACACATGCACACACTTACATACACGTGGCAATGTTATGCATTTTTTTTTTTAATTTTTTTTTGTTTTTCGGACACATGTGACACACACACACACACACACGGATATGGATATGGATATGTATATGGATATTCTTCTTCCGGCCAAGCTTTACGCCGAATAACTTCAAGATACGAGGTCTGTTCAAAAAGTATCGCGTATTTTGTGTTTCTATTTTTTTTTTAATTATTTAGTTTTATTTATTTTTTTTTTTTTGTTTTTTCATGAATCCTTCTATTGTATGTTGTCTCCTTCAATTGAATCCTCTTTCGATTTTGCCAATCTTCGAGGCACTTTAAAAAATCATTTCTTGTGATCTTGTTCGGGTCCTATCTCTATCTCCTCAATCGTGGCCCGATCTGGGTAATACGCTGATGTTATATACTTGCTTCGCGCAAATCGCGCATAACTTGCGGATTATTTGTTCCTTCTTGTTTGGGCTATTCTGTGGCAAGAACTCATGATGCACCACGTCGTGGCAATCAAAGAAATCTCTAAGCGGAACCTAGCGCACTTTAGTCGGTCTTGACTTGTGCGGCAGCTTTGATTGAGAGTTGATTGATCTTTGGTTTCTACGTCATAACCATAACCCCACAATTCCTCCCCAGTCATGACCCCGCTGGTCATCGTGGACAGAGTCCAACAGCTCCTGGAGCAATATAAATGCGTTGCTGTTTTTTTTTGTTTTAATTGAGCAATCTTTTGTCGGAATCATTGGTAAAAATCGAATGGTACGAGCAAGTCGATATGTTGGGGGATCTCAGTAACTTCTCTAACGGTGATTCGACAATTGGGCCTTATACTATTTTCTTCAATTTGTCAATGTTTTCATCTGTCATTGACGTGCTCGGTCAATCGACACGCTCTTTTTCATTCACATCTTCACGGCCCTCGGGGAACATTTTGTGGCATTTTTGTTGCCTTGCCCCAAGGTGGCTTCAACATGTGCCACAGTCAACATTCGGAATGCGTCCGCGCACTTAATTTTGTTTTTCCCGCAAATTTTGATAAAGATTCGTTGATCCGATTTGTGGCATGGGCGAAAATCAAAGACGAGCCCGCTGAAATTCAAATTCGCGATACTTTTCGAAGAGACCTCGTGTTACTTGACAAAATAAAAAATTAATAATAATATTTAACACTTTGTTAGTTTCTACACTTTTACAAAAAAAAAATAATAATAATAATAATTGTTTAATATTATTTTGTTAGCTGCCGCCGTGTCGCTGGCTTCTCGAAGGTTTTCACTCGACTGTGGCCGACGCTCTGCGTCCAGCACCGAGGTTGACTTTGTGCGTTAGGGGAGAGAAGGGTTCCTTTTTCTTGTTTCAGCTTAGGTAGCTGCAAATGTAGGTACGCTCGTAGTAGGTATGTACATATGTATGTATGTATGTAAGCCAGGTAGAAAAATGCATTAAACATCCCTAAGACGTGGCGAGGATGCGATATCTTTCCTTTATTTCAAACAGCAGCTGCGATTCCCGTTTTACTGGAATTTTCACAATTATTGCTTCCACGAATCTTAATGTATTTACCTAAATACACACAACTACATATGCATTTATACATGTGTGTGTATGTATGTATGTAGCTAAGGCTCGTCTTGGTTTTACCATCAAATCTTATCTTTTTCTTTAGTTTGGGCTGGCAATGTCCTCTAATCACCACATCTGCCTCATGCCTCATGCCTCATGCCACATGCCACAAGTCGCTGCTGTCTGCCGCTTTTGCTTCATTTTCTTTCTTTCGTTCTTTGTTTTTTCTTTTATACGATTTTTAAATTTCATAAAAATATTCCCGATTTATTTCCTTGCTCTAGATGGGAAAAAATGAAGTTTTCGACTCAACTTTTATCGCAGCTGTACAGTGGAGTCCTTTCTTTTTAACATACTACTCGTATATGTATATCTATGTATCTTTCTCTATCTCCCTCTCTCTCTCTCTCTCTCTCTCTCATTTACACTCTATTTTACTTGCCTCTAATAGATTTTGAAAATTGAATTTCTTTCATAAAACATAAATATCATAAATATATTTTAAAACCCAAAACCCAAATTATTTCCACTGTGCCAAAACGCAAGTGCTGCCAATCGCGCTGAAAGTGCTTAGTTTGTATACAACAGTGTGGCAACGCCGCGCATAGATGGCACAGCCCTGGTTAACCGTTATTGCTAAAAATGGCCAAAATGCGTTTAATTCAAATTGTTTATCATAAATTTTTTTAAATTCAATTTAATTTTTAATTCTTTTAAATTTTATTATATTTTAGTTTCTGCTTTGGTCATCAATTTTTTATAGAAAAAAAATTTAATAAATTATTTGTGCTTCATTTTCTGACCCAAAAATTATTATTATTTTAGTATGGCTTCAGAGTTGATATTTTTTTTAATTTTTTAATAGTTACAGAACAAAAGCTACTTGTTAAAGCTGAATTTATTTAAAAAAAAAAAGAAAAATAGTTTAATTTTTAATAAATTTATTTGTTTTTTTTTTTTAATATAGATTTAATCAAATTTATTTGAAATTCATTCATTTATTTTTAAAGTAATTTATTAATTAATTGTTAAAAATAAAATTAAAATAACAAAACGAAAAGGATGTAGAAAATAACAAAAAAATTTATAACAATTAAAAATGGAAAACAATAATCGCAACTTTTTTTGTTTTATGTTTTTCCCCATTTAAATTTCTAGAAAATAATCGCTGCTATCTCCTCCATAAATTTGCATCGTCTGTGGATAATTTTGTTGTCTGGGTGTTCTGGGTGATTTGGGTGATTTGGGTGATTTGGGTGATCTGGATAATCCGGGTGATCCAGGTGATCCAGGTGATCCGGGTGATCCAGGTGATCCGGGTAATCTGGGTGCTCTTGTTGATGCAGTTGATCTTGATGATTCTGTTGGATTTGTTGATTTCGATGATTTTGTTGAACCCGCTGCTTTTAATTCTCCAAGTGGTTTCAATTCTCCCGCTGCTTTTAATTCTCCATGTGGTTTCAATTCTCCCGTTGCATTTAATTCTTTTTTCGGTGGCTTTGTTTCATTCGGTGATCTTTTTTCTCTATGGAATATTGATAGTCCCGGTAGTTTTCGTTTTCCCGGTGATGTTGGTTTAGTGTTGTGCGGTGATTTTGATGTTTTTATTAGTTTCATTGTCTTTTTTGGTTTTTTCATTTTATCAGCACGCATTTTCTGCAATTTTGAAGCAGAAAGCTTATCAATTAACACTTGATGGATAAGCAGCCGATCCGTATATTTATATTTGTGGGCCAAAAACAAAAAGATCATCAAATTGACCAGCATTATTGTCGCAAACAGCGCAAACTCGGCCGATTGTAATTCAACGAATTTCACCTCGGCTATAACCACCACAATCATATTCCCAATGGCCACCGAGAGCAACCAACAGGCCTGCAGCACGGATTTCATTGTTATTGGCGCCTGCGTGAACGAGAATTCCAGTCCAGTTACCGAGAACATTATCTCCGCTGCGGTCATTACCACAATTTGCGGCAGCTGCCACAATATCGACAGCGATGTGGGTGGCACCACCTCCAACATGTTATATTTCTATAGAGGGATTCGGTGGTGCGAGTGATTAAATATTAAAAATTATTTGAAAAAATTAAAAAAAAATAAAAAAGGATAAAAACGATTCGAAATAACGATTGCAGCGCCATCTATCGAATGTAATTCGAAATCGAAAAATCGAAAAATTGCATTTAAAAAAGAAAGAGAATATTTTTATTTTTGTTATATTTCTATAGAGGGATTCGGTGGTGCGAGTGATTAAATATTAAATATTATTTGAAAATATAATATACAATTTATAAAAGCGGAAAGGATAAAAACGATTCGGAATTACGATTGCAGCGCCATCTATCGTATGTAATTCGAAATGAAAAAAATCGAAAAATTGCATTTAAAAAAGAAGATAATATTTTTAAGTCTTTTCACCCTTTTATCCTTTCTTTTTTTTGTTTAAAATAAATGTATTAAGGATATATTGGATGCACTTACATAGCCATCCTTGGCGTCTCCTTGGACCAGCAAACTGTAGAGTCCTCCATTTTTTGTCCTAAAGCTCGCTGCTCGCCGCCCATTTATATCCAATTGTCCGTAGCCGAGGGAGACTTCATGCACAGCCGACAGGTTCTGGCTATCCAGGGATATGCCGGGTATGGCCGACATTGGAACCTTCAGCAATATGGGACCCTCGTCGCGTGGCACGTTGACCAGGGTGCGGAGGAGCGGGGCTTGATCGAAGCGTTGTGCACGATTGATGCCATCGTTGAACTCCTGCAGCTCATTGTTGGCAATAAAGTAGCTAACCGATTTGCCCGGCCGCAGGCGTATGTGGCCCTCAATTTTGGGGCAATGCTCAGAGATTGCCTGCGCCTTGAACATATAGTCGACGGGTCGGGGCACATGCATCGCCAGATTGACCCACATGCCCAGCGGTTCGATGGTATGCTCGAATGGTTCGCCACCCATGGCAGAACCCAAATCGCTTATGAATTCATAACGACATGGCATGCCATTATAGAAACGCAAATGGGCAATTTCTGGTGAGGATGGCTCTGCCGCCGGCTGTATGTATTCCAGTCGCATCTCAACGATCGCTGCGCAAAAGAAACCGATCGCGGCAAGCAACAGGCCAAGGGTGAGCTTCTGCAGCGGCCGCTTGATCCCCATCCGGGCCAATAGTGGATAGAGCACATAGTCAAACAATGGTATAAAGCCAAGTATGAGCAATGGATTGATCACCTGCATCTGATCTGGTTTTATCTCAAAGCCCCACAATGCGCCATTCATGTGCATCGCCTGAAACGTCCAGCGTGAGCCCTGCTGGTCGCAGAGTGCCCAAAATATCGGAAACGGTACATACAGCAAAAGTATCTTCGTTAGGCACTTTGTCTCATAGACCATCTGCTGTCCCACCACCGGTGCGGCATAGTCAAGAAAGTGATCCAATGGCTTCTCCTCGCGATGAATGGACCAGCCCTTATACGCATGGGTGATGCACTGCGATACGCCGAATATCATATTGCCGGATGGGGGTAGCATCTTGTACCGCCGCCTCCCGGCGATGAAGACAGCCATCGAGAGAATCATCAGTATTGCCGGCACACCAAATGCGAGCGAGTAGCAATCGTCGCTGCCAAAGCAATTGACATCAGCGCGCAGCAGCGGAGTAACCGCTGTCGATATCATCGACCCTGCGTTGATTGCAAAATAGAAGATGGAAAAAAATCTGGCCAAGTCGGCGCTTTGCTCCGGCATTTGAAATTGATCGCCGCCAAAGGCCGAAACACATGGCTTAATGCCGCCAGTGCCCAGAGCAACCAATACCAAGCCAGCAATGGTTACCTCGCTGTGGACAAAAAAACGAAAGAAATAAAATGCCAAATCCATTGGAGGTGCACCCATTGATACCCACTTGGATGGCATCCAGTCGATGGGTATGGCGCCAATGGCAACGGTCAGCGCACCAATGCTATATACCACGGACAAATACAAGATCGTCCGGTACTTGCCCAGCCAGCTGTCGGCAATGAGTGCTCCAAGCAGCGGGAATATGTAGACGAGCGTCGTGAACGTGTGAAAGAGAACCGTGGATGCTTCCTCCGAGTAGCCGAGCTTTTGCTTCAAATACAGCACCAATATGGCTATTATAATGCTCAAGGGATCAAGGATTCAAGATTGAAAATCGGATATGAATCCATTGTATGTGTGCGTGTGTGTGTGTGTGCACGTGTTTGGGTATCTGTGTGTGTGTTTATTTCTTTTTTTGAAATCCCACTTACCACGCATCCCGTAATAATTGAATCTCTCGCAGAACTCGTTGCTGATGATAAAGGCCACCGCCCTAGGGTATTTTGGAATCTGTCATTAAATAAAAATTAAAATACGCATTGTACGGATTTTCAAAGATTTTCTTATACATTTTCTATATAATTATCGAAATATTCGACATAATATAAATTGATATGATAATTGAAAATAAATACAATAAAAAAAAAAACAAATTGAATTGAGATGAAAAATTTCTATTGTACTTGCCTAGTGCATACCCTGTAAACTATACTATTTATTTGTTGAAGTTGAACTTGCCTAGTGCATACCCTGTAAACCTGTTGTGACTATACTATTTATTTGTTGCGGATATAGGGTGTGTTCGAGTCGAGTTGATTTCGATTAATTAATTTCCAATTAAATTGAGAATAACACAAACAGCAAGTGAATTAGCATATACAATTACATACATATGTATTTGTGTAAATATATATTATATATCTACATACATATGCATATACAAATACTAGACGTGGGGGGGGGAGCAAACACGATACGACCTAGTATTATTTGGCTGTATGTATTTATGGATTTCTTTTTAGTTTCGCTTGGAATTTGTTTTTGTATTTAATTCGTGTTTTATTTTGTTTTGTTTTTGTTCACTTGTTGTTGTCTCTTTTAGCCAAGGTAAACAGCGAACAAGTTTAGAGTTTGAGCAGCTGTTGGCCAGCCAAACGCCAAGCGAGTCAACGCTTTTAGCCAAAGTCAAAGCCTCACCCATAGCAAAGAGTACAACAAGTACTGCGGGCGCGTACCATACGCATATACATATACACATACATAGGTACATACATACATACACACATACATATATACATATAATACAAACATGCATAGTTCTCAGCTCTCCCCCTCCCCCAACCCCTTCCACATCAACCAACTTCAAACTTTTACATTTCAATAAAAATCAAAAAGTATTTGTATTGTATGTACATATGTATGCATAGGTATGTATGTATATGGCATCAAGTGATGTACATACCATGTATGTACATATGTGCACTGAGTTACATACATACATGCTCATATAATACATACATGAATATTTATAATATTTTTAACACAATCTTTTAACAGTTTTTATCCCAAATAATTGTTTTTAAATTAAAAAATTTAAATTACACAAAATTTTTTTTAACCTATCTAAATACTATTAGTATGTATTTTTTTTTTATATATTAACATAATATTGTATTGAATTTATATAATATAATATTTTATTTATTTATTTTATTTTATATTATTTATTTTTTTTATGAATAACTGAAAAGTAATTTTGTATGTAATTTTATTATTTTAAATTAATAAATATAAATAAAAACAAAATATTCTTATTGTTATTTTAAATAAACAATTAAATTCTTAAAAACTGTATTTAAATTTAAAATTTTGAATATAGTCTGTTGTTTTTAAATAAATTAATATTTTTCAAAGAGATAATGCTCGAACAGTATGTAAATATTTATATATATATCTTTATCTGATGTACATACATACATACATATGTAATAATGTAATGTATGTAAGTATGTAAATACATATGTATATACATAATATATTTTTAGATAATAACTAAATTTATTAAGCATTGTACTTTCCCCATTGACAACTGGGGAATAAGATAACGCTAAGAGAAAGAGAGAGAGAGAGAGAGAGACAGAGGGAAAGAGAGAGAAAGAAGAAGTGACCTAGGCAAATTTACTACACAAAAAAGGAAATACTTAATGATATGCTATGAATGTATTTATGTATGTATGTACATACATATCTACATTTTTAAAACAATTGATGTATGCACACATACACACATACATACATACATACATCCATAAGTAGCATGCGTATGTATAAATAGATTTGAATTTTTTGTTGGTAACATAACAGTACATAGAACTTTTCATTTATTTCCCTTAGCAACTTTAATGTGGATTTTGTCAAATCGTTTTTTGTTTTTGCTTTTGTTTTTGTTTTTGTTTTTGCTTTTGCTTTTGTTTTTGTTGCAGTCAACGATTTGTGTGTTATTGTTGTTGCTGTTTAATAACAAAATTTATTGACCACAACATAAAAGAGACGAAGATAAAGAAAAGTAACAAGCAAGCGAACAAAAAACAAAAAACAAGCAAAAAGCTCTCAAGTTCAAATTGCAGTTTGGAATTTTATCAACTGCCAAAAAACGCACGCGCGTGTTGCAATTAACAGTACATATGTATATACATACATGTGTATGTACAAATATATGTATGTGTGTATTCATATATATTACTTATGTATGTATATATGTACGTTTTGATAAAAGTTAAAATAAAAACAAAAGCTTCGGCACAGGTTGGCCTGTTGGCAAAGGTAGTGCGCGAGGTGGGTGGAGGGATTGGGGGGGGGGGGGGCAGGGAGAAGGGTTGTAAAATTGTCACGTTTACAACACAAAACGAAAACAATAAATTCAAAAACAACAACAACAACTGTTGTCGCGAATCTTCCGTTTAGCTGCGTTTCTCGGGCGAAAGTGCGAAGATAAGAAGCAAAAAAAAAAACAAAAACAAAAATAAAAATAAAAAAACGGTAGCAGCAGCAACTTCAAAAACAAAAACAACAACAACGAAACGCAAACACAAGTAAACAGGAGCTAACAAGACTTCTTGACACCCTGTAAATTAATTTAAAATAAATAATAAGTAAAAAATGTAAATGAGAAAAAATATTAATTCGCATAAATATTTTTAAATAGTATTATCGCATGGTAAGAGTACAGGGTATTTTTCGGTCGAGTTCTGGTTAAATAACGTCGAAGAGAGCAAAAGGGCTGCAGCGACGCAACATCACAGCGCCAATTATAATAGTTGAGATTGCGCTTTCTCTCTATTTACATTCTTGGGCACTCTCTCTCTCTCTCTCTGTCTCTCTCACTTTGTCGCGAGATCGCTCTTTCTTCTTCTTTTTTTATCGGCAGAGAGCTGAGGAGAGCTTAGTGCAGCGCGGTGACATCTTGTCTAAATGCCGCAACATACATATGTACATATGCGTGTATGTATGTGTGCCAGCATTGTCGCCTGTCATAATTCGACGTTGAGCTTTGGCTGCCAAGTTCATTGCTGATAAAAGGCAATGATTGTTTGTGTGTGTGTGTGTGTATGAATTGTTGTTGCACCTCCCGCTTCCCCACCGACACCCACACACACTCGTACTTGTTTTCCCATATATCGCGAGCGGGATACTTCACACAATTATTCAATGCGATTAGTGTGCAATAGCCTACTATAAAAAACCTCAAAAGCATTTCTATGTATGTATGTATGTATGTAAGTAAAGCTCTTCTTGATAATGCCAAACTAGTTGATACCCTCTATACTGTTTTTTAGTGACCATTTATGTTATCTGCTTAGAACAATGTCTGCATTTAAATTTAATACTTATGCCGTTCTTACCGTTAAAGTGTTTATTGAGGTCTTTCGCCAATCCCAGCTGTCTGAGCTTTCCGATCTGCTGTCGCTTTCGTTGGTATCAAACTCCGTCTCATAGTATCGAGTGCGTGCGCTGGATACACCGCTGGTGGCTATGCCAAGTCCCTGGTGCAGCAGCCTTAGCTTACCGGGAGCATCATTGCCAACGCCAACGCCAACGCCGACATCAACGTTAACGTCGACGCCCACGCCGGCACCACCGCCTGCGCCAGCGCCAACGTCGACGCTAACGCTAACGATAGCGTCAACGCTACGTCCGATGTGCTGCTTCTGCTTCTGCTTCTGCTCTGTAAATTAGCATATTTAACGTTTATTTCCAAACTGTTAGATGCAGCAGCGCTGCTGCATCTGCTCTGCTCTGCATTTGCTCTGCTCTGTATCTGCTCACTTACGGTGCGCTCTCTCGAATTCCGAAATAATGCGGCGCGAACTGTTTGATTGCTGTGAGGATTCGGTCAACGATGGAGTTGCCAGGCGATCATAAACTTCCGGAAACATGACGAATGAAGCTGATTAATAATTACGGCTGAAACCAAAATGACAGCTAAAACTCTGGCTTGTTATTTTCAATAAATAAAGTACATAATTGTTATTTTTTGTTTTATATTTTTTTTTATACTGCTCTCTCTCTTTTGAATCTTCGTCCTTCTCATATGATTCCGTTATTTAAATGCCGTTATTCGATAGATGCAAAATAAATAATAATTTTATGTTATTTTTTTTTTTTTCAAAGAATATAATAAATTTGTATTATATACAAAATTTCAACTGGCATATAAAGATAACTGAACATTTTTTGATTGGAATTGAAAACCGCATAAATTTGGTAAATTGAATTCAGAAAATATTTTGAAAACTGAACACATTATTGCATTATTTTTGTTTTGAGCAAAATGTTTACAACTATTTCTGATAAGAAATTGATTTTGTATTTATAAATTATTATTAATTTTTCAAGGCACTGTAGATACAATATTTATTCGTTGATTTTCATTATGAAAATGCCATTTCAAGGATCTAACGTACTATAATAAATAGGGTTATGTTGAGTTAAGTTAAAATAATAATATTACTTATGTGAATTATAAATAATTTGATTATGCAAGTGTGACTAACATTAGGTCAGCTTTATTACAATATATTTAGAAATTATTATTTATAATATATGCGAGATATACAATTTATTGTATTATATATTGTAGCATTATGCAATCGCATTAAACGGATTAAAACAAAGAAATATTTTTGTATTAAAGAATCTGTTTTTATTTTTCTTAATTATTTATATTATTGTTGATAACTAAGTTAATTGCACAATTTACAATTCGTAAGTTTGAATTGATAAAACTAATTGGAAATACTATTGTGTATGCATTTATATTTTATATATTTTTAAATATTTCATTTTAGTTTTATTATAATAACAAATTTTATTTCAAGCTTTTAAGTTGAAGATTTAATATTTTTTAATTATTTATATAGATAAATGAAAGATGAAAATCTCAGAATAAGGCGCACAATTTGGAAATATTTTTTATTTTATGTTACTAAGAAATAATTTTTAAAAATTTTATATAAAAAAAATTGAACTCAACTGATTGATTGATTGATGATTGATTTGTAGAAAGTCATTTGATATTGCCGACACGAGTGTAGGATATCTTGTAGTCGACCTCGCTCAGTTGCGTATGTATATGTATGTATGTATGTATATGTATGTATGTATGTAAGGGTATATATGTATAGCAGATATTAGCAGATGAATGAGTAACATGATGTAAATCCCAAATTGTGCAATACTGTATTATATTATGCCGATATCAAAGTTAGAAATTGTTGCTTTATAATTTTATTTTTTTATTATTTATTGCGAATCTCTTTTGCTGCAATTGCAGTTATTGTACATACATATGTATGTATGTATATGTATGTAAGTGAATTGGATTTTTAGAATATTTGCACTTGTAAGCTATCTAAATAGCTGCAATAAATTGTTACTCAATTCCAATTCCATTCATACACTCATTCAAGTATTCGAATCGAATAAAATTGCGCGGATTTTGAGTGTTGCAATCTTAATTCCTTTCATCAAATGAAAAGTTAATATACAATATACATATACATATACATATGTATGTACAGTTACAATAATATGGTATATGGTATATGGTATTGCGTATGTATGTTTGTATGTGTGTATGTATACTATGGATACAAAGTACGAAATGTGCTGCTCGGTTTAATCTTTGTTGTCACAATTATCGGTGCGATCGTAAATACAATTCACAGTTATCGCCTATCGGTAAAACGATTAAGTAAGTCCATAAAACAAAACCGACTGTCAGATTAGATCATCTATTGGATGATCAGCTGATACACGTTAACATAATTTATTGGCCAGCTAAACAGCATTTTTCAACGGAAAACGAGAAGGCGCAAGATTTTCCCTTACCCTGAAACACGTCATAAAATCATCTCACAGATACACACGCACACACACGCACACGCACACACACACGCACACCCACTAACTATGGGAATGTATTTACACCTAACTACAATAGCTGAGATAAGAGATAAGAAGAGAATCGACACGAAAATATGATATTTAATTAATGACGCCGTAGATATCAGTACCAAAACTTGATAACTTGCCACAAATTATTACTATTATTATTTTTTTTATTATTTTTATTTTTCTGTTTGTTGTTTTCTTTGTCAAATTTTAAAATTAATTAAAAACAAATAGGCGGAAAGAAGTCTAACATGTTTTATGCCTATTTAGACCAGATTCATCTTAAAACATTTTATTTAATTAGTTCTATTATTTGACAATAAAAAAATTTAAATTAATTAATATCTAAAATAAATAATACAAATTAAAAATGAAATTATAAATTTAAAAATTGCTTTAAGATATTATAATTTATTTAAAGCTGAATTTATTCACAACATTCAAATTAATTTTCTGTTTTGTTTAATTAACTATTTTTAATTCTGGAACTTATTCTTTCTATAACTTTTCAATTTTTAAATTAAAGTAATACAGTATTTTATTTAATTTTTATTTTAAAAATATTGTGTTCTTCATTTTTATAATTTAATGAAAATTTCAACCCATTTCGCTGTAACTCTTGTTAGCCAGAAAAAACAAATTCGCTTTAGAAAATTTTCTTTTTAAATTTATAACATAATATCCGATTTGAGGTATTAAAAAATTTAATTTTAACTTTTAATTTTAGTTTTAGTTCTTTTTTTTCTTTTTTGGGAGTCATTCAGTGTTATCAATGATCATTTAGCTTGAACAAGTTTTATAGATAAATATAACGAAAACAAAAACAAAAAAATCATATATGATGACAAGCATAAATAACTGTATGTATGTATGTATGTATATACGTATGTATGTACGTATGTATGTATGTATCTGTAATCTGTATCCAGCCCCCTCTGATCTTATATAGGTAGTTGATGCCATACATAATTGCAAAATGCGAAGGACGCGGGTTTATAAATACTTCACCGTCGATAAGGTTGATAAGCTAACGGAGCTTATCACATTAACACGGCGATTAATGTTGATGTATTATTATTATTATTATTGTTATTATTGTTGTTGTTGTTGTTGTTATTATATTGTAGCTGCAACAATGAGAGTGCTGCCCATTTTCGCTATTTTCTGGTCAAAACTGGATATTTCAAAAATATAATAAAAAGATAGAAAAAACAAAAATACACTATATACACATATAAATTTTATTAACAATTGGAGTACTATTTAATATACATATAGGTATTTGATTAAATACAACAATAATTAATAATTAACAAATTTATTTATTATTCTCAAAAATAAAAATTCGAAAACGCATATTAAAAGTTTAAATAGTTTATTTGACTGCAAAAAAAATATATTTAAATTACTTTTAATTTAAATTCTGACGTATTATTTGTTGTAAAGGTTGAGAAAAAAAACTTTAAAATTTAATAAATTTAATAAAAAATGTTGAAATTTAAGTTTTTAAATAAAAAGCAATAAATCAAAATTTTAATTTTATTTATTTAAGGCTTTTTGTTTATTAAATTAAAAATAAATATTTTATTTCTAATTTTTAATATTAAGAATTTTAATTACGATCATATTTCACACATTTGTCCATACACACATACATATGTACGGCGCTGCCAGCGTTCGGTTTCACACGGCACGCGCGCAGTCGCAGCTAAAGCATTGAATTTTTTCTTTTTTTTTGTTTTTTTATTGTTATACTATTTCCCATTTCCAGTCATAGCTAAAGTCGACGTCAACGTCGACGTCAACGTCAGCTTCAGCGTTAGCATCGACATGAACATCGACATGAACATCGACATCGACATCGAAGTCAAAGTCGTCGTTGCCGTTGCCGTCGTCGTCGTCGTCGTCGTCGTCGTCGTAGTCGCGTTGACTGAGGCTTCTTACACGATTTACACGCAGCGGACATCAGTCAGTTGATCGCCGTTGGCAGAATTGGACGCGCAAATCGAATCGCGGATCGAATCGTGTTCCCATATCGGTTAACTGCATTTCGTTTTAGTTTTCGTTTTTTATTTCTGTTTCTCTTGCTAGTTGTTGTTTTTTTTTATATTTATTTTTTATTTAGCATTTGTATTATTTTTTTTTGTGTTCTCGCCGCAAATAATTTTTAAATGTTTTTTAATGTGAGTTACTTGTACAAAGTAACAATTATTTTTTTTTTTTTTACAATCATTAAACTGCCGCGCATTGCTCTCTTCTTGCTCTCAACAATTCTGTTATTGTTGTTGTTGATGTTTTTTTTTTATTTTTGTATTTTTGTTTTCTTTTTGTTTATTTATTGCAAATTATTTTCTTTTATTTTGTCGTATCTTGTTTTGACGTTCGCTTTACGTGCTAATTACAATCAAATGAATTTAAAAAAAAAAGAAACAAAATTGAGCAAAAAGAAAAAAAAAAGATTTTTATCAAGTACAGCTCTCAGCATCTTAATAATTAATTTTTAAATATTTTACAATATTGCTTTTTTTTTGTTTTTGTTTATTTTGCCCAACTGTTTTAAATTAAATTAAATTAAACATTTTTCTTGACCAAAAAATATGTTCAACATTTTAAATTGAAAAAAAAATTGAATAAAAAAAAAGAAAATTTTTTAATATTTGCTTTTCGAGTTGTTTTCTGATTATGTTTTCCTTTTCATTTTGATCTCAAGTGTCGCTTAACGGATGAAGTGAAGTGAAGTGTGAATACGAAAAACCAATAACAACAACAAATTACAACAATATGGCGGACAATGAGAACGGTACTTAATTTAAGAATAGACACACAGTTAACTTTAACTGTACTTTAACTTATGATAAGAACTTTAAGCAAACGAAAAACTTTGTTAAAGACACTCAAACAAGGCATAAGATAGATAGATAGAGAGAGAGGGAGAGAGGGAAAGAGGGTGAGATAGCGAGAGGGGGGTGTGAGAGTGATCTCTTAACGGTTTCAATTCTTATCTGACCGTATTTCCCCTAGAAGCCTACTAGCACTTATTACCAATCAGTTTTCATATAATATTTATTTAGTTTGTCAAATGCAAATATTATTCTTGTACTAAGTATTTGATATTTATTTATAAATATTTTGCCCCATTTTTTCTTTTTTTTTTTTGTTTACTATCTTGTTGATTTATTTTAAATTTAAAACAATGCATAATTAATAAAATAATACATGATTAACTTAATTAGTTTTTAATTGACGAGTATCTTCTGTATAATTTATACATAATAAATACAATAGAATGGCATGAGCTCTGCGTTTAATTGCTTCCATTATATTAATTTGCTTTTTACTCATTTATTTTATTATTATTTTATTTATTATTACTTATCACGTTCTACATACAATAGTATTTTTTAATATTTATGATAACTTGAAAATACAATTTACAATTTGTAATCGGCGATTAAGAAATCTTTTTTCGTTTCTTCAAGCGATTCCAAGAAGTTTCTTTTAAAGCCCGTGCCTTAAATCTATTCGAGCCAATCTTATCAAAGCCGATAATGTCTCAAGTGTCTCCTCCTTTTCCTCCTTCTCCTCCTTCTCCTGCTCTTCCTGCGCTTCCTCCCGCACCTCGCACTGTGCCTATTGCTTCATAAAGTGACTCGGCAAATAAATGTTAATGTTGCTTAACTCTTTTGCTGTTTTTGGCTTTAGCTGGAGGTTTGTCTTAGCCAAATTTGATAAGTTAAAATCATTTGTGTGTGTGTGTGTGTGTTTTTCGTTTTTTTTTTTTGTTTCTTTGTCTGGCATTGGGTTATAAGCCAAGTTGTACTTGTATTGCCATAAAATTTTACTTGAATCGCATAATCGCATATCTATATATCGTAATGCGATGTTTGGATATCGTAAATCGTATTTGAAGAAGAAGAGGAGTAGGAAGAAGAAGAAGAAGAAGAAGAGAAAAAGGTGCATCGTATGTTAATTTAAACCAAAAACACAGTAGCTCGCTCTTCATGGCCAAATAAATCGCATTTGCATATGGTTTTTTAATCGTAATTGACAAAAAATAAACAAAACAAACAAAACAAACAAAACAAAAAAAAAATATATATAAATAAATTTAAAAAAAAATCAAACAAACACACACATTCACTGCGATTTTTTTTTGTACATGTGTATGTGTGTATGTGTATCATATGTATGTACATTTACTTAGTATAAGTATTGTAAGTGGAGAAAAGTAGCCGCATTTGGTGTTCCCCCAACGTTGGGCGCTTAAGTAAATTCAATTTGTCTTTCAATAGAGGCATGACTAATTGACGAAACTAGCTGACGAATTGAATGAATGATGGAGTGAGTAAATGAACAAAAAATGAAATACTGCATCACGAATGCCATTTGCCAGATGTTAAATGCCAGCCCTCAACTTGACTGCACTTTGATTTAAATTCAACTTAAGCTTTAATTTTTTGTTTTTTTTAGCATGAACTTTAATAGTTGATATCTCTCGGATTCCATCAGTACCAAAATTAGCAAAAATTACAGGGTATCATGCGTGAATGTGGGCAGAAGAAAGTCTTTAAATGGCTAAAATAATGCAAAACATGGATTAACCGTATGTGGGCAGAAGATAGTGTGTTTAATTTAAAAATATATTATATAGATAGATATTGTATATATATATATGTATGTATATACCAGATATTGTATATTTATTCATGATTCGCATGACTAACTAATCGAGCCGATTAAATTGTTTCCATTCATTTTGCAGCTGGATTTAAAGTAAATCACAGTCGAGATTTTGCGAGAAATAAAACCAAAAGTTGAAAAACTCAAAACTAATTTTTCAAAATAAACACAAAATAATCACAATATATTTTTTTTAAATGCGATACTTTTTCATATTTTGATTTTTTGGATCAGTCATTTTATTTAATAAAGTTTTATACTTAAAATTGTTTGCTTGAAAAATGTTTTAAAAAGTTATAGAATTTGGTTTTTTTTTTAATTTTTATATTGTAGTTTTAAAATAATAATAATTCAATTTAGTTGCAAAATATTGTACAGATGATTTTTAAATTTAATATAACAAATAATATAAATTATTAAAGTCAGTTGTCAATTTTTTTAAATAACATAAATAAACTATAACAAATAAAAATATAAAAATAAAAATAAATTCTTCTTTTTAAGTGTTGAGAAAAGTTGAACTTTCAAAATCTTTTGTAATTATTGTAACTGTGTGTGTGATGTTGTTGTTGTTGTGTGTGTGTGTGTGTGTGTGTGTGTGTATCATCATGTGTTCTATGTGCGTGGGAAAGTACGTCCTGTAAAAAAGTTAGTAGGCCCATTGTTTGGGCCGTAATCGTTTGTGTTATCACTTGGCTGAGACCCATAAACATGGCAAAAGCCACTAAAATGCCAGTTTTGCCGATTGTAAATCAGTTAACGGTCTACGCAGCGGCCTAACAATCGAACGGATGCCTGCCAATCGATAGGCGATCGATGATGATAACCACTCGCAATGATAAGCCAAATCGCTTATTCATTTATATACATACACATGTATGTATGTATGTACATATGTATTTGGTGGTATTTGCACATGTATTATCTTATATACACATGTCGCATTCAAGCAAAAAGCAAATTTATGACCCTCGATTTGATCAAATGATAATCGCAATACGATTTCATATATCGATGCCTTCTATATAGTATATGTATGTATAATAATCAACATACTTATGAGTTTGGTACACTTGCACCATATATGATGGTACATACGTACATAGGTACATTTCGGTACATGCTTGAAAAGGTACAAAAATCATTAAAGTGATCAACAATTATAAAAAAAATATTAGAAATAAATTTATTGTTAATTTCTAAAATTACATCTTATTGCAAATTTGTACATAAATATTTAACAATTTTGGGTACATTAATGCATAATTAATTATTGCATAAACTTAATATAATAAATTTAAATGTAATAAAGTTTAAGTTTAATAAACTTTCACAATGTTAAAAAAAATTTTTAAATATAACACAATTTTAAAAGAGACTTCAAAAAATATAAACATTTTTTATAATTTATTTTTATAATTTTTCCCAGAAATTAAAAATTATAATACAATAAATACAAAATATAATAATAAAATATAATAAATTTGCAGGAAAGATGGCGAAAGGTCATCCAGCAAAATGGAAAATATATAATTGATTGAAATTCATTCTTAAATTAAAAAAAAAAAATTTACTTTCTTTTAAAAAAAATCACCGGTTTCTTTTCGGTCAACCCAATATATTGTAATACTCGTCTATAGAAATAATTTAAAAAATAATTGTCAAATATTTACAAGGAAAAATGTAATTAAAAATTTTAAATTAATTTTTTTAATATGTAATTAATTATTATTATTAAAAAATAATTTATTTCAAATAAAAGTATTCAATTTAAATTCGAAGTTGATAGAAAATAAAGCCATTCCATTGGCAATGATCGCGTTCTGTGATCGATTTGACATGAATGCGTATGTTATCGCTTTTAACGAATTTATCGGAAAACGGAACGGTTAATTGTATTTAACTGTAAATATTGTACTACAATACAATTTAAATGGCATTGACATACAAACACACATACATACATACAAACATGCAGCTGTATGTATGAATATAAACGAATACTCGTTGTTGAGTTTATGAGTATCAGAGCGATTAAATTCAAGTATTGTTGCAGTGACGTGTTGATCGATTATATGCATATGTATGTATGCATATGTATGTATGTATGTGTGTATGTGTGTATATCGATAACGATCTTACTGATGTCCGTGTAGATATTACGATCGCCTGACCGACCATACTAGAGCATGTTTAAATTTGGACCAAAAAACAAAAAGAAAGAAAGAATTTAAAACAAAAATACAAATAAAAATAAAAATAAAAATAAAAATATAATTACGATTAATACGAACCGAATAACCGTAATTCCCTCGGATAGCTTCAAACATTTGCCGCCAATTGATCGCAACGTGACGTGCAATAATTGCGATAAGCGCTATTAATGGATAGAGGCATTAAAAAAAAAACATGCATACATACAGTATAACGGGATTGAGCTATAGCCTAAGAATAACAACAACATTTTATGGCTATGATAAATAAATAAAAATGGCTTATGGTAATATTTAACTACATACAATATTCGATGCTAATTGCCGTATTTTTTGTTATTCATTTCCAAATTGGGTGGGAAATTCTTTGTCCTTTTTCGCATCTCGACAATCAATTACAATATAAATTGCATATGTATGTGTATGTGTGTACGTGCATGTATGTACATATGAATGCGTGCTCCAACATTCGTAATCCATTCATAATTAGTCGAAGCACCTTATCTGAAGGTACATATGTATGTACATACATTCGTATTGTATATTGTCTGTATATAGCCGGCGAGACAGGTCTAACGCTCTGATATTTATGATTCACACCAAATTTGTAAAATCCACCCACTGAGCGAGGGGTGTTTCAAAAGTATTAAAATCACATCAGACACACGTAATTATTTATTTTATTTACACAAATTTTATTTAAATAATTATAATTTGGTACAACTTATAACTCGTCAGACACACCTCGTTAGACACTTATGTAGATACTTACAAAGATAGATAATTAGATACTTAGATACTTAGATACATAGATACTTTGTATCTATAATATGCGAATATTTATCATGCTCTGATGAAATGATGCCCAAGATGGGTTGTGAAATTCTTTGTGGCTAGAGAAACAGTTGCTAAGATGAGGCCAAAGGAGACAGTCCCACTTTTGGGTGGGGCCAATTCTATATACTTTTAGATACATATATACATACTTATGAATATAGTGTGATATTTTCATAGATACATCCTTTGGTGTACTAACTTGAGTATCTGTTATTGCAGAAATCAAGCCCGCCGAATCGGCTGGTGAGTCCGTTGACGCATCCCCAGCAGAAGCACCCGCTGCATCTGCTGCACCCGCTGCATCCTCTGCACCCGCTGCACCCGCTGCATCCTCTGCACCCGCTGCCTCCGCTGCACCCGCTGCATCCGCTGCATCCTCTGTACCCGCTGCATCCGCTGCACCCGCTGCATCCGATGCCGTTGAAGTGGAATCCAGTGCTCCCGCAGCTAGTGCATCATCTGTGCCATCTGAGCCACAGGCGGAGTCGCAGCCAGAGCCAGCGACCAATGGCAAACCTGCGGCGCACTCCAAGGACTTGGTTGAGTTTGAGCCAAGCAAGGAGATCGAGAAAAGTGACAGGGACCTGAGCGACGGCAACGGATTTGCGAATGTCGCCGAGACGGAGGGACAGGAAAAGGTAAAAATGCGCTTACAATTTACGCTTATTTTTAATTGTTAATTATAATTATTAAAATTAAAATATTTATTTAATTATTTAATTATTTATATATATATTTTTTTAAATTTAATCTACAGAAATTACCGTATCCGAAATCTGTGTTTTTTATTATCAGCAACGAGTTTTGTGAACGTTTTAACTATTATGGAATGCGAAGTAAGTAACTCTTCCCAGTATTTTTGGTGCCCAGTATTTTTTGGTGCCCAGTATTTTTGGTGCCCAGTATTTTTGATGCCCCGTACTTTTTGGTGCCCCGTATTTTTGGGTGCCCAGTATTTTTGGTGCCCAGTATTTTTGGTGCCCCGTATTTTTGGTGCCCAGTATTTTTTGATGCCCAGTATTTTTTGGTGCCCAGTATTTTTTGTGCCCAGTATTTTTTGGTGCCCAGTATTTTTGGTGCCCAGTATTTTTTGTGCCCCGTATTTTTGGGTGCCCAGAATTTTTGGTGCCCCGTATTTTTTGGTGCCCCGTATTTTTTGGTGCCCAGTATTTTTGGTGCCCAGTATTTTTTAATTTAATTGAAAAAAAATGTGTGCATCTCTTTTCATTGTTATTTTTAATATTATTTCATTGCAGCTGTATTGGTGCTCTACCTGAGCAGACAACTGAAATATTCGGATGATAATGCCACCGTTGTATTCCACATTTTTACCATGTTTGTGTATTTCCTGTGTGTGTTTGGTGCAATTATTTCGGATTCGTGGCTGGGGAAATTCAAGACCATATTGTATTTGTCGCTTGTATATATTTGTGGATCGGTACTGTTGACATTGGGCGCTATTGGACCACTCGGTTTGCCAATTGAAACGTTTACCATGCTGGGCCTGGCGCTAATCGCGCTGGGCTCCGGTGGCATCAAGCCGTGTGTTGCGGCATTTGGCGGTGATCAGTTTAAGGTGCCGGAACAGGTTAAGCAGTTGACCTCGTTCTTTTCCCTTTTCTATTTCTCAATCAATGCCGGCTCCCTCATCTCGACCAGTGTTACGCCAATCTTGCGCGAGGATGTCCAATGCTTTGACGATATCAATTGCTATCCACTTGCCTTTGGTGTACCCGCCGTGCTTATGATTGTCTCCGTGTTGATTTTCGTTTTGGGCAGACCGTTGTACAAAATCAAACCCCCCGCGGGCAATATGGTTGTTGTGGTTAGTGGCACCATTTGGACAGCATTGAGAACTAAGTGCCGAGAGAAGAAGACCAATCCTCGAGAGCATTGGCTCGACTATGCTGAACACAAGTACAGTCGCCAGATGATCGAAGATGTTAAAGTGTTGATGCGTGTCCTATTCCTATACCTGCCCCTGCCCGTCTTCTGGGCACTATTCGATCAACAAGGCTCACGCTGGACCTTCCAGGCGACTCGCATGGATGGTGACATGGGCTCATGGAACATCAAACCGGATCAACTTCAGGTGCTCAATCCGCTGCTCATATTGGCCTTCATACCCTTGTACGATGTTGCCTTCTATCCGGCGCTGCGTTTGGTGGGCATACGGCGACCCCTGCAAAAGCTGACCATGGGCGGCATTTTGGCCGGCGTTGCGTTTATCATTTCGGGCATTGTGGAGCTTCAGCTGGAGGTGAGTTATATCCTTGAGATCCTTGAGATCCTTGCCTGCTAATTGCTAGCTTTTTTTGTGAACGCTTTTCTTTTCGTTCTCTCACACACACAACACACACACACACATTTCCCTCTCACTCTCAATGTTAAAAATTCACTCTCACACACCTTCTCTCCTTGTCTCTCTTTTACACACACGCAACCACACACACACACACACACTTCCCTCTCACTCTCAATGTTAAAAATTCACTTTTGCTTTTCTCTCTCTTTCTTTCTCTTTTACACACACACACACACACGCACACACACCTGCTGTGCACGCTGTAGAAAACGTATCCCATACTACCACACAGTCAGAATACCCAGCTGCGCGTCTTCAATACGGAAAACTGTGTCTACGATTTCACCACAAATCTGAACAATTTAAAGTTTTCGGTTCCGCCGCATAGTATGTATGTGAATCGGGATTTGTATGTGGATGGCAGCTTTGTGCTGGATTATACGATCTCGACGACTGATGCGACATGTTATGAGTACCAGGACGGTCGCCAGACGCTGACGGATAAAACCGCTTGGTCCTTGTTATTGAATCAACGCAACGATACGAAAACCTATTGGCTAACGGACTTTGTTAACAAACCCTCCGACAGTTATCCACGGGTGCGTACGGTTGCCAACATTAATCCCCAGGTGGGTGATAAGATCGTGTGGACGAGCAGCAAGGAGAGCATCGATCACAGGAGAAATGAAACGAAATTGATACAAATGTCATCGACTACATACGATGTTACTTGTGGTACGAAAACAATTGGTAGCTATCGCTTGCATACGGGTGGCGTTTACACGTTGCTCGTCTGGGAGCTGCCCAATGGTAATTTGGATGGTGAACTGATCACAGTTACCGAACCGAATTCCATGAACATACTCTGGCTAATACCACAGTATGTGGTCATGACCCTTGGCGAGGTGATGTTCTCCGTGACGGGACTGGAATTCTCTTATGCTCAGGCGCCACCGAGCATGAAATCCGTGCTGCAGGCCTGTTGGCTGCTAACGGTCGCATTTGGTAATGTCATTGTGGTGATAATTGCGGAAGCGGCCATCTTTGAATCGCAGGCGAATGAATTCTTCCTTTTCGCTGGCCTCATGTTTGTCGATATGCTCCTGTTCATGTACATGGCCTATCGGTATAAGCCAAACAATCCCAACACGAACAGCGAGGAGGTGGAGCCCCTAACAAATGGCGATGTCGATGGTGTCGATGGCTATGCCAATGGTGATCCCAGTCGTCAGATTAAGCCACTCGATGGGGGCATCGATAACAAAGCCATTGAGAATAATGAATAATAATGCAGAACAGAAAGCAACCACCAGCATCACCAGGAACAGAAACCACATCCCATTCCCATAGCCCGCGTTGTATATTATATTATATATATATCATATTATATATATTGTACCCTGTGTCCCATTCACTAGCCACGTCCACGTCCAAGTGACCAAGTGAAGCGTGAAGCTCCTCTGTCCAGGCGCCAGCCGTTGTTGAGTTTGTCCAGATATGTATATTATTGTATGTTTTTAACTAAACTAATCTAAACAAAAACCAAAAACAAAAACAAAATAAACTGAAAAGAAAAAAAAAACAATTCAAAAAAAAATAAAATTAAAAATACAGATTAAAATAAATGAGAATTATATATTAATAATAGCTAAAAACAAAAACAAAAAAACAAAAACAAAAACGTTGCATGTCTATTGAATTTTTTATACACCTCTCCCACCCACGCAGCACCCTGCACCCTGCACCTTGCACCATGCACCATGCAGCATGCACCACCTAAACCACTCGATTTAAGGCATAACTCTGCGATCTCAATGGGGATAGTCGCGTGCCCTATGGTGTATGACAGCATGAAGAGCACAGTGCTGTGCACATTTTTAGGTCAAATAAAGTATTTTATTTTTTTTTTAATTCTTATTGAAATAAATAAAATCAATAAATTTAAAAATGCTTAAAAGAAAAAAATAAAATAATAATTTTTTTGGAATATTTACTTTTGTTTCATTTCAAATATTATTAGCATAGTATTATTTTCATTTTTATTTTTATTATTATTTTTATTTTTTTTATTTAAATATGTTTAATCTTTTATTCAATTGTCAAATTTATGCCAAAACTAGAAATTTATTATTTAAAAAAAAACAAAACGAAATAAATTAAATTTGAGATTTTTGAAATTTTCCAATTGCGAGCGGAGGAATCATGGAAACTTTACGAACGCACCTCGCACAGATGTTAAATGTTAAATATCGTATTTAATAAAATATATTTGTATGTGTGTATATGTATATGTTTGTGTTTGTGTATTTGTATTTGCGTCCGTGTGGGAGTCCACCCTCTAAGCGGGACTAGCTGTTTCCAGAGCACTTACCCCATGCTGCCCGATAGGGGAACCACACAGTTTCGCATCTTTAGCGGGATTCCCGGCTGCGATTACGAGGTGTCCACCAATCTAACGGCAAATGGCCAATTTATGCTGCATGGCATCGATACTTACCACAGCGGCAATCTGGCCACCAGCGATGGCAGCCTCACCATCAGCTACAGCATTGTGAACCAGACCGCAGGTGAGTTCCAGTTGCAAGCATGCAACGTGCAACGTGCAACATGTTGCAATGACTATTGGCATATTGGGCATATGTTGCAGACTGTCCCATGTTGACTGGCGGCACACAGCGCCTTCAGGAGGCGACGGCTCATACGCTCTTCCTGCGTCCGGCACAGCATGTGAGCCAGCTCTGGTATGTGGATGAGCTGCACAAGTCGAAGAAATCCAAGGCGCTGGTCCGTACGCTGGCCAATCTGTTGTCCACCAGCCGCATCTCGTGGCGCACACTGAGAACGGGCAGCACAGTCCTCGAACTGCTGGCACGCAACCATGAGCTGTACGAGCTGAACACCGTGGAGCACGAGGTGTATCTAGGCGAGATGCTGTTGAGCCAGCAGCGCCTTCAACCGGGCGGCGTCTATGCCCTAATCATTGGCCAGTCGAGCGATGGCTTCGTCTCGGACATGTTCGAGGTGACGCCGCCCAATTCGATGAGCATGCTCTGGCTGATACCGCAGTATGTGGTCATGGCACTCGCCGAGGTCATGTTCTCCGTGACGGGACTACAGTTCGCCTACTCCCAAGCGCCGCCCAGCATGAAGACCATCCTCCAGGCTGCCTGGCTGCTCGAAGCCGCCATTGGCAATGTCATCGTTGTCGCCATTGCCGAACTGAAAATCTTCCAGTCGCAGGCCAGCGAATTCTTCCTCTTCGCCAGCCTCATGCTCATCGATATGCTCGTCTTCATGTGGTTCGCCCACTATTACGTCAGCTACGACGAAGTCCTCCATCAGCAGAAGACGCAGACGAAGCCAAAAACTATCGCCAAAAACTATCGCATGCCACAAGCCTAAATAAATATCATGAATTTCTTTAAATTATTGTACACGTAATATAAATATGATTTGTTTTTTTTTTTTTTTTTGTAATTTATGCTGTCAAATTGACATTTGCTTTGTCGTGCTGTCAGAAAAACTAAAAAAAAATGAATACAAAAAAAATGAATGCAAAATAAATGAAAACTTTAAAAATGTATGAAATGAAAAAATAATAATAAATACACATAACTGTTATTGATATATATATATATTGATATATAATTGATTTTATTTAATATTTTTAATGCATTTAATCAGTCGATTATCCATTTGCTTCTAAATTATTATTCTCAAGTCAGTTTTATGGATTTTGTTAAAAAAAAGAAAGAAAATGCTGCGGATGAGTCAGGATTAATATTGAATTGAAATTGTGAAAATAAATTTGTTTTACCAATTATTAATTAAACGTTATAAATTATTTCTTTGGCTTTGTTAACTTCATCTTCTTCGGTTTGGATGTTGATGAAGATGGCTCGTCATCAGTTGCCATGGCCAAATTGCTTCCGGCTGTTAAACGCAGCGAGGACCAGCGACGACGCGTCATCGGTGGATCATTTGCTGCACGGACATATCCGTCCAACGTGCCCTCCTCGGGTATAACTTCCGCCTTCTTTTTGCGGGCATTGCGCGTACGAGGCATTTCCGGCTTCTTTTCGGGGGCACTGCGTGTACGGACGGTTTCCGGCTTCTTCTCGCGGCCACGGCCTGGACGAACGCTTTCCGGCTTCTTTTCGGGGGCACTGCTTGAACGGACGGTTTCCGGCTTCTTCTCGCGGCCACTGCGTGTACGGACGGTTTCCGGCTTCTTCTCGTGGGCACTGCTTGAACAGACGGTTTCCGGCTTCTTCTCGCGGCCACTGCGTGTACGGACGGTTTCCGGCTTCTTCTCGTGGGCACTGCTTGAAC
>JBAMCR010000004.1:0-54885 GCA_037075045.1 Mulgravea parasiatica
TTCATTAGCAAAGTCACAAAAAATTCACAAAAAAACCCCTTAATTTTTGGTCTTCAACTAGATATAACCCCTTAAACGGATAAAAAGGGTATCATAAAGTTGTGGCAAATAGGCTAGAGAAGACGTGTCCATGGCACAAAGTCATAAAATCGATAAACTATATCGATAACTCATAACCACAAACACATACATATGTGTGTACATGTGTTTGTATTTCAGGATCACACACACGCTGCTTGCTGTATGTGTGCGAATGTGCGTCTATATGTACACATTGTATGTATGTATGTATGTGTGTATGGGCATGTGTTCTGGGTATCTCGTAGTCGAGCATAATCGACTGCCAACGTTCTTATTTGCTTTTTTGTTGTTTTTGTTCTTTTTGTTGTGTTGGTATTTTTTTTTTTTATTTGCAGCCAACAAACCATCTCAAAATTTTAAGTTTCAGTTTTTAGAGATAGCAACAACATGATGGAAATGGGCAAACAATAATACGCCAAGGTGTATTTCCAGATGTGTATGTACATACAATACATACATTCGTATATGCCGTGTGCTTCTCTATCTCTCACTATCTCTCTCTTTCCCTCTCTGTGAGTGTGTGTGTGTGTGTGCATCTGTGTATCAGCTGCAGCTTATTAGATACATCTATTGTATGTATATAATGTCTATGGCACTCGCACAATCAAATGTTGCTAGTGTATGTGCACTAAGAAAAAAAATTTAAACTAAACAAATAAATTTTAAATAAATTTTGTTACAATAACAATAAATAATACATATTACCAAATAAGAATAAAAATTAGAAATGTTTATAAAAAAAAAAATATTTGAAACTTGTGACAATTATTTTTGTTAATTTTAATGTAATTATGTTCTGTATTATTTGATATATTTTTGTTTATAAATTTTATGACATCTAATGATAATAATTAACCCTAGACCAATAAAATTGTTAATATAATATTAATGTTTAAGCCGAAAGTTGATCGAATCTTGATTCTATTTATGTAAATACATACGTACAAACACGTTAATTTATGATTATATAATATTATACGATAATAATATTATGATACTAAAAATCAAAATGAAAAGTGTTTGTAATCCAAATAAAAGAAAAAAATTGAGAATATAAAAAAAGGCTAAAACCACGATATTTACCAACTTAATCTTGTTGTGTTTTTTTTTTTTGCATTATTGATAAATAATATAAGTATAATTTATTATTTTTTGATTTAATTTCAAGTTACGCTTAATAATTTCGAGATGTGTAGACTTGTCTGATGATGGGTAAAAGCAGGCTCGACTTATCAAATACAAATACATACATAGATGGATAGTTAGTGTATGTACATATATGCATGTGTTGGTATCTTTTAGCACATTCTTTGTTGTTGCTGTTGTTGTTGTTGTATTAGTATTGTGAGCAATGCAAGAGTCAGCAAAATTATGAAAACTGTTGAAAATTGTTTGGGCTCCTTCTAAATCTGCAAATTTGGATACTATTGCATAGGTATACATACATGCTTACATACATACATACATACATACATATACACTTAGGCAAATACATAAGAATATCTATGCATGTATATATTGTGTGTGTATGTATGTTCTGCGATGTATGTATCTATATAACCACGTCGTTGACTTTTAAACGGGCTGTTACTCTAGTTGTTGTTAACAATAACTGTTGTTCTTTTTTGTTGTTGTTGTTTTTGCATTTATTTTTGTTTTTGTTTTTTTTTTTATATTACGATCGAGCGTCTGTGTTTAATTAGCAGATAAAAATACAGCCAACCCATGAAGTGTACTACCATACCTGACTCTGCATCTCTCTCTCTCTCTCTCTTTCTCTCTCTTTCACGCCAACATCGTGGCTCTCTCTCTCTTTCACAACTGTTGCTGGTAGATATTGCTGGTTGCTGGTTGCTGTTGCTGTTGCTGTTGGTGGCACGATATTGCTGATAGCAATACATATGTATGTATGTATGTATGTATGTACGTATGCATATAAGCATTTATGTACTGTATTATGAACGCATGTATGTATATAAGAATGGTATATATATGTACATATGTATGTATTTGTGAACTCCACTTGCCGTTCCAAGCCCAAAAGTTCAAGCATTGCCAGAGACCCGCACACCCAAAGCAAACGATACACGTTGCAGGCGTTAATTAGTTTTGGGGGCTTTTCTTTTATCAGTAACAACAACAACAACAACAACATCTACTACAACATACACTTCTAACGCGTTTCGTTCTGTTACAAATGCAAATCGAATTGTTGCTATATTTTCAAAACTTAACCATTTTTACAAAAAACAAATAACAAAAAAGAAAATCATGAATTTAGCACCTCCCTCGCTTTACCGTTTAACAACTTTGAAAACTCATTGGGATGCATATAGTGTATGTATGTATATGTGCATACATACGTATATAAAACATACATACATATATTGAATATCCGAAAAACAAAAACAAATAAATAAAAAATAAAGAGAGGCAAGAAAATGGCGTCCCAACGGCGCCAATTGTCGACCTAATTGTATAAATTTTCAATTTGTTTTCGTGTATTCCAGGAATTATTATACACTTGGCTAAGATACTTTTACGACCAATATTATTATTATGATTTTTATTTTTATTTTTTTTTTTATAACAAAGGCTAACAAAACGTTTACAACTTAGATTTATTTAAAATATATATAACTAATATCATTCATATTGTGATCATAATCGATCGCAATTCAAATAAAATTTCTATAGAAAATAATCTTTGTTTTTACAAATGTCAAAAGTAAACTTTTAAAAATGCCTAACAGTATTAATTTTTTAAAATTTCACAAAAAAGTTGTACACAAAATAAAGTAAATTCAAATAAATAAAATAATAATACAATTATTTAAAAAACGCTAAAGAAATTTGACTGCGTTTAATACATATAAAATATAATTTGAATTTTCGTTTAAGTTTTAATGTAAGTTAAATAATTCAATCAAGAAAATAGCTATAATATTAAATTTAAAAATCAATGTGCATTTAAAGTGTATTAAATGTGCGGCAAAGCAAAATGAAAACGAAATTTCTTATTTCAATTCAAGAATTTATTCTTGAAATACGTAAGTACTCACATCGGCCTAGGAATACGCTCAGAGTCATGGATTTACCAGCATACAAATGTATGCATGTATGTACATGTGTATGTACATACATTAGTAGTCAAAAAAAAAACATATACGTATATATATTATATATAAATGTGGTATAGGTATACGAATATATAAAAATAAATAAAAATACAACCAAAAAACAAAAAATAAAAAAAAGAAAAGAAAAATGAGGCCAAGTCGCACTCTGGTGAGTTGAGGTATTCAAACAGATACAAGATGCTAACGAACTGCAAAGATAATAAATATTTAAATTGTATTTTATTTGCACACGTTCGATCAATATGTGGAAAACGAGACGCAGTCTCTGTCATAGTACCTAGTCTCAGTCAAAAGTTATAGAAAGCGACCACGAATACGAACAGACTAACATACACTATATGATATAACATACACTATGATACATAGTAGTAGTTGATCATATCATCGTATGTATGTATATATAGATACCCGTACACATACACGTATCCGAATGCATAATCGGATCGTTGACAAAATATAAAATGAACAAAAAAAAAAAGGAAAAAGAAGAAAAAAGAAAAGACTTCGTTGTCATCGTTAGCAATGAAAATGTTTAAAGTTTATCTAGAGCAGCGCAAATAGAGCCATAGATATACAAAGATATCTAGATAGATACACATACACAAAGATATTCAGATACATACGAGTATGTATTTGTATATGCGTGCATCTGTATATATTTATATATGCGTGCCTGTGTGTGTGTGTGTGTGTGTGTGTGTGTACCTCTACTTGTATATAACACTTGGATAAATGTTGGTACCTGGTGGCACGTCACGGACTCTAGCAGCACAAGTAATAACAACAACAACAACAACAGCATTCAAACCGGCGAACCGCTTTGTATTGGCATCCATTTAACACATTGCTGTTAAAATTCAGACAAGAAATCAAATTCAAATAACGCGCTTCAATTCCGCCGGTCGAAGATTTGCCCCCAGCTCAAAGACGGGTCCCAGCATTAGAGAGAGACGCCTTTAGCACAGAGATGTGTTCACATATTCCTCGGATACGATACTTTTCCACATCGCAAACTGATCAGAAACAAATCAAAATAATAATAATAATATAAGAAAAACGCAGAACAATTTAATAAAACAAAATGTTGATTAAATCTTTCTTTAATATTTCTAAACTTTCGTATTTAAGACTCAAAAATAAATAAAATATAATAATAGTAAAAACCAAATCATTTTAACTATGTGCTATTGTTTAAAAAATGATTAATTTATTGAAAATTAAATTTAGTATATTTTTCTTTGTTGAATTTTTTACCATAATAATAAATTCAATTTTTCTCGTGCTCTTTAATGTCCATCTCTAATTGGAAAAGAGACAGCAATAGCAACAACTAGAGGCGGATGCGATGCCAAATTCAGATACAGATACAGATACAGATACAGAAAACACTATTTATGAGATACTCAAAACACAAGCAGAACTTAGCAGACATTCGGAGCAACAAGCACACGCAACAAAATTGTTGAGAATTTTGATTGGGCAGTGTGTGGACAGGATATCCGCCAGCCATTTTCATTTTCCAAATAATATGAAATATTTTGTCAACAGAAAGAAAAAAAACAAATTACATACCTAGACATATGCAAATGTATATGCAATATTAAGAAAACCAATATTAATAATTAATTAATTATTTGTTAATATTTGTTTTTATTTTCCGTGTGACTAAATTGTAATATTTATTTGAATATTTTTAATTTTAATAATATCAATATATTGCATATTTCCTTAACAATGTTTGTGATTAATAACATTTAGAATACAAGTAACATTATCTGACTTTTGTCTATATCATTAACCTCTTTTAACATCTTTTAACATCACCTCAAATATATAATGTATATTTTTTTTCTATTTTATTTTTCATTTATTTTAAATTGTTTCAGTTTATTTATCAAAATATTAAATGAAATTTGAATCTAATTTTTTCGAAATAAAGTCTTAGCATATTTTATTTGTTTGAATCGAGAATTTAATTGCAATCTCATCAACAGCAATGAATGTGCATAAAAAAGTAAAATTTGAAAATTTGAAAATGTGAAAATGGGGAAAACTGGGAAAAGTGGCGCAGTTTTCTCTTTCGATTGGCTTGTCAATACGCTGTTAACTATGCTTTGATGTTCTGTTGACCCACTGCACCCGAAACTTAAATACTGGCTACTGCTTATGGGTTTTCCACAGCCGACAACACACCCCCGCCTTCGGCAGCCACCTGCCTCACACATCACTTGAACACTGTGAAGATGCAACAAGCAATGCAACACGTTGGCTAATTGGAAAACCGTTTAAAATGCGTTGCACATTTGGCTGCCAGTCGAAAGATGACGTCGACACTTTGCACAATTTGTTTAAATGTTTTATGGGCCGCGGGTTATTTGAACGTTCTAGTTTCTGGGATATTCGATTTTATTCCAACTGCAACACAGGCAACAGCAACAACAACAACAGTAACAACAACAACAACAACAACAAAATGCTAATACAACAAAACATATTTTCAATTTTTACCATTACAGACCAGAGCATTACAAGTACCCACAACAAAGGGTATATTCATGTACATCATACTAAATATAAATACAAATAAGTTATAGAAAATATAAAAAAATATCTTTTATGTATTTATACTTTTTTCTTATATTTTAAATGTATTTTTTTTTTAATTAAATAAATGGGATGATGGGCAAGAGCCTCATTACAGGGTATCTTTGAATTATAATTTAGCATCAAGAGTTTTCTCAATTGTTGCTGTTGTATTTATGCAACTGCGCGACTTGACAATAAAAAACTTAAACGCACTGTTCGCCTTTAAGCCACATCCACAGCCAGAGCCAGAGCCACAGTCTAACCCACCCACCCAACCGCCCAACCGTCCATCAGCATGGCCGACATAAGCGCCGTTGCCGCACAGACTCCAACTGAATTTCAATGTTTACCCCTTGCCCTCCTTGCCCTGCCCTACCCTGCCCTCCCTGCAGTGCCCTTGCCATGAGAAAAGCGCGCACTCAGTTTTTCCAGTGCAAAAAGTCTGGGCCATAAATATGGGCGCTTAAATTTCGTCATTTATGGCCCGACTGGCCTGCAAACGGAAATCTTTTCATAATTTAATGCTTATTAGCATTTGGCTTGAAAGCAAACACTCTCGACGCTTTACGGTGGAGTATAGGAGGGGAGGGGACATTGACGGGGAGACTGTCCGTCCGTGCGAGTGTCGAAGTTGGAGCAGGAACAGGTAAATGCGTCTGGCAGTACGTAATTAGCTAAACCAAACGTATGTACATATGTGTCTGTATATATGTACATGTATGTATGCATGTAACATATGTGTAAGTATGTATGTAGGTACAACTCCAGACTAGGCCAAGTTACAAATACAAAGAGACCAGTGGGTTAGGAGTATGTAAGCACTTGCACATACATATATGATTAAAGATAAGAATATGCACATATGTTACATATATGCATACATACATATGCATGTGTATTTGCATATATATTGTACATATACGTACATACATACAAAATGGTGCAAATACAGTTCGAAAAGCAGCACACACACAAGAAGAAAAAAAAACAACAAAAAAACAATGGAACATTAAAATAATACAATAGAATAACAATATGTACAACTCAGGGACAATAATTGATTTATTTTCCAACAAACACAGACACACACACACACACACACACATATGCACTGAGAAAAATAATTTGAAATATATTTAAACAACAGCAGACAAATTATTCAATTTAACGTCAAACATTTTTTTGTTTTTTATTTTTTCGTACCTGTACATTAAAAACACGACATTATCTATTCAAATTGTTTATTTCTCAAATTACAGAACCTAATTATTGTAAAAAAAAAAAATACATCACCAGATGTTATAAATTATTTAATTTAATATACATATGTACATATGTACCATACATACATATTTATTGTACAATAAATAATAACTAAATCTCATTCACAATAAATTTGATTATAATTGACAAACATTTTTTAACCCATAACAAAAACATTTGTTAAAAAATCCTTTACACTTATGAAATATGTATGTACATGCAAACATGTGTATGTATGGTATACCATATATTTAATAATAATAACATTAATACACATACCGATAATTGTTTATTGATTGAAGTTACAAATCAATTTTAAATTGATATTTTTGTTATTTCAAGACTATCAATTACGAAAAGTCATGCTATACCTGGTATATGATATTAAAATAATAAAATTATAAAAATTACAAAAAAAAAAAGAATATATTGTATATTACATAAATAAATAAACGAAAAATTATTATAATAATAATAAACCGCGTGCGGACAAATAAGTTTTATAAATATTATAACAAGTTGATTTGACATTTCGAAAATCGCTTTTTAGCATAATATTATTTGAATGCTAAATACAAGTGCAAACACATGTGCATACATATGTATGTATGTACATATAAGTGGCAACAATGGAGTTGCATGCATCGTCGTCATATAATTTTGGTCGAAGGTTGAACGTAAGCAACAAAATAAAACAACAAAACAAGAAAACAGTGGAAAATGCAACGCCAATTTTAAAGAAACAAATATAATATGTACGTACAAAGCCCGAACGCTGAGACTTTGGCAACTGCAACTGCAACTGCAAATGCAACTGCAACTGAAATTGCAACTGCAGCTGCAGCTGCAACTTGCTGTCATGTCATGCGATGGGGGTGAGGGTGGGACAGGGGGAGGCGTTTCTAAGTGGCTAAAACGTCGTTTAGGTCTTGTTCTAAGCCTCGTTATAAGCACGCGACGTTGTGGCAGGCAATTTTTTCTATTTTAATTTTTTTGTTTTCTTTTGTTGTTTTTTTTCGGTTTTTTTTTTGTTGTTTTTCTTTTCGTCTTCTAACTGAAAAGCCAACGAACAACAGCGACAACAAATTTGGCTGTTAGCTAAACGGAAATGGAGAGCAATCGTTGTTGCAGTAGCAGCAGCGCCATCTGTGTGTGAATTGTGACAACAAGTAAACACACACACACACACACGCACACACTGATATTAGATCAAGGCTTGAATTGAGAGTTGAGAAATGGAAATATGGATTCTTTCGTTCATCGGTTCATTTGAACGATTCTCATCAATTTCCCATCAAATTTTGGAGAGGATCTCAACCATCCTTCGAAAAAAAAACAAAAAACGAATTCACAAAACCAACAACAAAATAAATTTAATAAAAAAATTAAGTTAAATTAAATAAGTATATAATAACAACTTTGATCATATTGTTCAATTGTTCATTTAAATGCGGCTTGATTCTTGTTTTGATTTTCTGAACTTGTTCTAAACCAAATGCAACAGCGCTAACACACATTGAATTTGTTGTGCGTGTGTGTGTGCGTGTGTATGTCTGTGTGTGTATATGTGTGTATTCACAGGCCCAAATTGATTTGGACTCGGATTGGGACACTGTGCAATGGCATTGTTAGCTTCTCAGTTGGGCAGTTAGTGAAAATTGCCGCTCGCTTCGTTGATTGTTTATAGAAACTTACAGAAACAACGACAACAACCAACGACAACGACAATAACAATAATAATAACAATAACCAACAGCAACAACAACAACAACAATGTCAGCTATCTAATATAAGTATATTAACAAAAAAACAAAAAAAAAATAAAATAAAATGAAAAAACAACCAAAGAAAACAAAACAAAAATTTAATAAAATAATTGCAGGTCTATCTGACAACAATAACAATGGCAACAGCAACAACAACAACAACGACAACAACAACAATAACGACAGCACTGCACTTAGCGACATGCAACATTTTGCTGCTCATTGGACGCGGGTCAGCTTATTTGGGGGCAGATCATAAACAAATATTTTCATGGCAACAGAAGGGATGTTGAAGGGGTTGGAGGGGATGTTGGGGCGCAGCCTCCTGTTGCATTGCATTAGACAAAGTCGATGCTCGAACATTTGTCCATTTGGTTAGGCTCTGGCTGCTAAGTGGCACAGTGGGTGGCATCTAAGGCAGACGAAATTTTCCACCCGCTCTGGCAGTCGGTGGCTCGGTGGTGAGCATGCTAACAATGCATCAATATGTATTGATATATTGTACATACATACAGACGTTGATATGTTTTAGAGTCGATGCAACATTGAACATTCGACATCATTAGCATCGTCATGTCATCATCAATGGATCAGTGCGTGCGCACAAAAATCGAAACGCTAATTAACGAAATGCGAAAAGCACATTTATTACAAAAATAAAAATAAAAATTAAAATGAAAATGAAAAAATAATTTATAAAATAATATATATTTATTTTCAATTCTCCGAACTTCAAATATACAATAATAATAATATCTTTATTATTTCTTTATCAAAAATAATTTATTTTGTTATTTAATTTTTAGTATTTAACTATTTACACAATAATAAAATCAAAATTATATTTTTTTTATGATAAACATTTAAAATACTATTTCCAATATAATTATTAAATACAAATAATAAACTGAATAGTTATTTACAATTTTGTTTAATTCCCTTTTGTATTTTGTTTTAAATTCATTTTTATTTCAAACCTTTTAAAGTGTTTTATAATTGCGCATGAATAAATAATTTAATTTGAAGTTTTAGGAATTAAATTATTTTGTGTTTAAGCTTTTAAAATTCAAATAATACTTTTGCTTTAGTTCTTAAATAAAAAGCATTAAATATAAATATATTTGTAAAAAAATTTAATTATATTTTTTATATATTTATGTTTTATATTTCAAAAGAAAAAAGAAATGGAGAGAGCAAGAGACAGAGCGAGAAAGAGAGAGAGAGAGAGAGAGAGAAAGTGAGATGATCAGCACTTGACACGGAAATTGGACAAGACTCCTCTGATCGATCCATGGCTAAAGCCCAGAACCAATAGTATAGACCACATAAATAAACCTTCCGTCCCATAAAATTTTGCACTAATTATGAGAAACAACAACGACAGTAACAAGTAGCAATAACAACAAAAAGAACAACAACAATAACAATTGCAGCTGAAAACCATTTGACACAGTTTGACCAAGCGTAACAAATCAAGTTTATCAAATGGAACACGCTTCACTTTTGGCGCTGACGTGGTTCCCCCCCAAACAGAGAGTGATCAGAGGCAGAGGCAGAGGCATAGGCAGAGGTAGAATCAGAGACACCCGTACAGCACCCATACAGCACCTATACAGCAGCACCCAACACCCCCACTTTCCACTTGCCACATTCCTCCACACTTCTGATTTGTTCATTTGCTTCGCTTTTGAATGTTGAAATTGTTTTTGTGATTTCGATTTTGATTGTGTTTTTGGTTTTGGTTTTGGTTTTGGTTTTTGCGATGATCTAACTATATCGTTAGCTGTGATATTAATAAATAAAATATAGTTGTAGTTTTTTTTTTTTTTTTTGGTTGTGTTTTTGGCTTTTTTGTTGTTGGTTGTCATGTTTTTTATCTTTTAACTGCCTAACCGACAGCGTTGAGCTAACATGTAACATTTGTCGCTAATGCCAAATAGTTTAATTTTGTTGTTGGAACGCAACGATGCCAACATGGCGTACTTCCGGTACAGTGCATATTATTGAAGCTAGCGCCATCTGTAGCCATAAACAAGAATCAATACAAAATACATACATACACTAAATATATCTTTTAATATTGAAAATTCTCCAAATTGAACTTTCAACCTGCCACAGAACTTTGTGAATTTTAAAGAATTGCAATTGAACAAAAAAATTATTATTAAGAATTATTAAAAATTACAAATTTGTTTGCTTTTTATAACAACAATAAATTAATTATAAATATTTTATTTTTTAATAAAAACAACAAACAAATTTAAAGAAATTAATTGTAACAAAAATGTAATTTCAATTTTATTCACATAATTTGTAAGTTTAAGACCACTGTGCAGTGTGTACACCCTTCTCCCCCCCGTTGACCGAACACGTTGTGGATTGCGCATTATTACGTGAGCACATGTCAAGCTAGCTTTAAAATTGATGCTGTATTTGCCTAAACATATGTATGTGCATATACAACTCCATCCTCAGCATCACCCCCACAGCCACCTACTACACCGCCCCCTGCTACACCCGCCCACCATCAAAGCCGAGCTTTATTGCCGCTTAGAGCCATTATCAACGCCAGGTGCGTGCTGGTCGCTCGTGTCGAGGCATTGACAGAGATTTGCCCGCTTGTCTAATTATTACATTTAAATTGAACTATTAAACTAATTTAGCATTGCGCATGGAAAACATATTCATTTTTTTTTTATTTTTTTTGTTTTTTATACATAACATTTTATAATACTTTATATTCACATTTCTAGCTAGAAGTCAATGAGGAATGTCAAACGAAAAAGAACGACCAATCAAATTAATTTCACTTTTTCATTTAAATAGAAAAAACAAACTTTTATTTTCCTATGAAAATATTAAATAAACATTTTTAAAATTAAATTATAATTTTCTATTTGTTTATTTATATATATATTGTTTCGTTTGACAAACAAAATTTAATTAATTAAAATTAAGTCACTTCAAATTTATTTCAATTTTAAATCCAATTTAACAAAATAAACGTAAACATTTTCAAATACGCAAGTTTAAAGTTAATTATTCTAATTATAAACTCGCATAATAAATTGTTCATTTTTTATTTAGTTTACTTAAACACATATATATTTTTTTTTTAGTTTAACTCACCTGAACCTAAATTAACTGCAGTATTAACTTCCGGTACGATAATAATAATAAAAAAAAAGACAAAACCAAAAAACAAAAACCAAAGAAACAAAACAAACGTAAAATAAACTTAAACGAAATGTTGTTGACCTGCTTTGGTTTTTGTTGTTGTTTATTTATTTTTTTTTTAATTTTTATTTTTTTTGAAAATTTCACACGATTTTCAAATGCAAATTACGTTTTTGTTTTTGTTGTTGTTATTGTTATTGTTATTGTCTTCGTTTTTGTCTTTTTAGGCCAACAATAGCGCACAGCTCAAGCCCGAGCCAACAGAAATGACAATGTAATAAAACAAAAACAAAAAAAGACAAAAAAAAAATAAAAATAAAATAAAACAAACAAACAAACTTAAGAAATTAACACTTTATGCGGGCTGTAGACAAAGCCGCAGACCGTATTAACGTGGTTAGGAGTCGGTTAACGGGAATCAATGGAGGATCGCACGATACGAAATGAATGACAATGAGCAGGTGAGTCCGCTTTTATAGCCAACGTACCGACAACCCCCAGACCAAATAGACGCCCAATGCAACCCTTCAACCCCTAACCCCTAGTCTCAACCCCAACCCCAACCCTAGCCACAACTCCAACTCGAAATGGTTAAAGGGCTGATAAGCGGCCCGAACAACAGTTGTTGTCAGTCAGCCAACGAATCCTGGCCCGGATAAGATAACAATCGACCAACTTTGGCTAGCCACATTGCTAATGGGGTCGCTTCAATATGTATGACACCTCACCGCCCCCCCTCCCCACCTGCACGCCGCACTACGTGGCTTATCGCCACACCCGCCTGGCTTAATTATGCAAAACAATATGGCGGCGACTATCGATCGATGCGATGCGATAGATAGATAGATAAATAAATCAGCCCAGAGATAACGGGCGATATCAGTAAACCCGGCAGATGTAGACACCTGGATAATTTGAACACCGCATGGGCTGGCAATAAATCTCCAAGTGGAGTGAATAACTAAATACAATTTGGATATGGATATGATTGAAATATTTCGTTAACAATTCCAACAAAATCCAAGCAAATTTAAACTAATTAATAAAGCAATTTCCGCGATAAATCCGATTTTATAAGATTATTATTATATCGTATATATGTTTAGTATATGCTATATATACTTTACTGTAATATATACAAAAACCATAAATCACAAAGGGGAAAATGCAATATTTAATACAAACACACATTTCATTTATTTTTTAATTATTATTATTCTTTTTGAATGTAAGCATTTTTGCAATTTTTTTCTTGTAATCAAATTAAATGAAATGAAACTTAACTACAATATAAGATAATATAATTAATTAATTAAATTATATATCTATAATATTATCTTGATTTTTTATTAAAAGATTAATAGTTAATAAAACTTTCTTGACTAGCACTTCTTTTTTTTTTTTTGTTTTTCTTTCTATAATTATTTCAAGTTGTCAACTCTCAATAATTCTTTAGTGACAAAATGATAATAAAAAGTAAAATATTATTAAAAAATTTTATGTTTATGATTTCAAATAATGATAATAAAAAAATCTATACAAAAATTTATTTATTTAATAAATAAAACGTATATGTATCCTTGATGTAAAATTTAAAAATTTCTAAATATGTATTATCTTTTTTGGTGACGGGGTACAGTTGTGTACAAATGGACTAAACACTCGCATTAAAAAGGTAAACAAAAACTACACAACAAAAAAAAAAAAACAACTGATGATAAGGACGCATCGGGAGGCGAAAGGGACACGTCGACAAATTTGGTGAATGGGGTTACAGTTAGGGGTACAGTTGGGAGGAGGAGGGGGTGGGGCTTTGGGTATATGGGTTGATAGGAAACTTAATCAGAAATAATTCGATAAATTAAACAAACAAGACGGTGGGCAGATGATGAGGCTTCAGATATACAATATATGTATATATAAAGATATATACTATATAAATATGAGTGGAGCATATGCGAGCAAAAAACAAAAAAGAGACAGAGACAAAGACAGAGAGAGAGAGAGAAGATTTATATCCGATTTCTAACATCATGTGAAATCAAATTGAATAATTTTTGGTTAACTATTTTCCATAGAATCGGTGGCCATGTGGCATGTGGCTGAGGAGAATGGGTAGTAGGGGGGTGGGTGGTAGGTTTAACATTGTTGCAGTCAAGCCGCCTCCTGCTTATCGTTTTACGCGCAACATAATGAGGCAGCAGGTAAAACATTGATAAGGCCACCAGCCGCACAAAAGACTGGACGAAACGTTGGCGGCAGCCTGCACGGAAAAAATCAACAGATAAGGACAGTCTGATTATTTTGGTGCTGCAGCTGGAACTGGAGCTGGAGCTAGAGCAGAAGATGGAGGTGAAGGTGGAGCAGGAGCTGGAGCTTGAGCTTGAACTGGTGCTGGTGCTATTAATTGGTTCGGGTGCGTTGCTGGTGCATTGCTGGTGCCTTTGCTGCTGCAGAGCTGCATGCGCTTATCATAATTTAAATATTATTTTAGGGATATACAAGCGAGAACGAGGGGAAGAGTGCCAAAGAGAGAAAGAGAGAGAGAGAGCGAAAGAGAGAGAGAGGGAGAACGTTTGCTTATCGCTATGTGCAAACAGCAAACGATTCCCGATATCAATGTATGTATATATAGTATGTACATGTGTATGTATGTATGCATATGTATGGCATATGTATATATATGTGTGTGTGTGTGTGTGTGTAGATGTTGCATTTGTTGCACATGCTCCTCTATGCCCATTAACCGTTGTTCAAACCGGAAATGCAACAGCTGCTCTTGCAACAACTTCAACGGCCCATAAACCGATTTCATATCGAATCGTTTTCAATTCACAAAAGCGAAAGAATCAAAATTATCAAAACAACAAAAAACAACTAATTTACTAATTGTCTTCTTTTTTTTTTAATTTAATTCTTGACTCTGATTTAACGATTTCCATTCAATACGTATTTATTTATTTACCCTGCAACATTACTATATGTTCTAGCAGATATAATATCATGTGAGCTTTTATATTTTAATTTTGTCAGAATTGCAGAATTAATAAAAAATAAATATTTAATATAAATATATATATTTACTAAAATAAATTTTGAAATAAAAAATGTGTTCAATATTTCGCATGAAATGTTTTAATTTTAATTTTTGCGACAGAATTTTTATAAAATGAATTTTCCCTTTTTTTAATTAATTTTCACGAATTAATATTATCGAAATGATTTTATTTATTTGTTTGTTTTTGTCTAGCATTAAAATATTAAATGCTTTTCTTAATATAGGCTCATTTGTATATACCCATATATGTATGTATATACGTTCGTGGCAGATTATTTTTAAAATTTCTTTGAAAATATTTTTGAAAAACTAAGCCATGGTATTAGAACTAAAAGTGGTAGCAAAAAGTAAATTCCACAAATTGTTAAGGCCGTAAGACACAAATTCGACATAAATTTCAAATTTCTCCTCTCGAAAACTTTTTTTTTTGGCGCAATTTAGACGGAGAATTGAAGTATATACACATATGTATGTGCATACATGGTACAATAATATATAGCATGAGCGTCAAAGGTGGACGCCCACTGTTGGACAGCAGCTTAGTTAGCATGTTAACAAGATTTGCTCAACTCACCGAAGACCTGGATTCGCCTTGTGGCGCCCCTGCTTGGAGACGACGATCATCATCTGCGTCACGAGTTCTTTGACTCTTCAGTGTTGAAATCTGCTTGAGAAGTGCGTGAATCTGTTGGAAAGAGTTGAAGAGAATGTTACTAGAGCATCTTGGGTGTGCACATAGAGCGAATTGTCATTGTCGCATACACATGTTGCAATTGCTTGTGCGGTGGGATGCAGGAGCTGGTGGGGGTGGGGCTCAGGAAGACCCACAAGTGCGGTGCGTTCAACTGCATACTGTAAGAGCGTGTTGCAGCTTCAATGAAGCAGCTAGCCTGGCCAACTGTCACAATATCGACAGCAACAGCAACAACAGTAATAGTAGCAACAACAGCAAAAACAACAACAACAATAGCAACAATAACAAACACTTGCATCATTTCCATCTCACCTCTTGATCTTTGTCCTTGCACAATTTATCCAGCTGCTCGTTTTGCGTTTGCGTTTCGGCAAGCAAATCGAGCGCGGTTTTGGTATTTAGCTCGGGTCCACGGTATTCATCATCGCCGGGTCCGGCTGTATCGGCCAACACCTCCTGGGCCAAATTTGTCAGTTGTCCTTTGAGTGTGTTTAGGCTATTATTAAGCCACGACATCCTGCCAGCTGTCTTTGCTACGCTTCAGCGTTTGATTTGAGACAATGCCTCGTATTTGCTTTGGCCGTATTTGTGTTCAATTATAAAAAATAACTAATTTTATATTTTGCGTGGCACAATAGTTGCTTCAGCTGATTATTGTTATTATCATCGCTGTTATCGATAGTCGCCGTTTCGATGCTGTGCAACGGACATCCATGTCAAAATGCTCGATGCTATGGATGACAGCCGTTCGCTTGTCGTTAGCTTTTGTCACACAAGTCTAACAATCCTACGAAAAGCTGCATGCTGCGAAACATAATCAATTTTTTTTTTTATCAATCTCAATCACAAATTTTTATTCTAAACAATTCTTTAAATATACAGCAATTTCTATCTTCCTTATTTAAATAAGTGGAGATTGGAACAGAGTCAAGATTATATGCAATAAAACACTTTATAACACATACTGAAATGAAAATAAAGGATTTCTTTTGACCAAAATTTGTCAACCAAAATTTAAGAATTGAAAAATTAAAGTTTTTACATTTCATCAAGTTTTTCTGCAAGAGAATGCCGCGCGCATTTGAACTGTGAAAACTTTGATTATTTAATTAAAATAGATTGGAAAATTTTAGACAATCAGGTAATGTATCTTCAATAAAAAAGCATTTTTCAAATCGGAACATTTCTTGCAAATTTATTTGAAATCTGAGAAAAAGGTGAAATCTCTTTTTTATTTCAAAAACAAACAATTTCATGCGACTAATTTTAGGTGTGAACGCAGTGTTTTTCTATATGTATGTATATATTTACATTAAGCATTTAAAGATGAAGAGTTTCCGATTTTGGTTTAATCCTTTTTACATGTATTTTTTTGTTTCTTTATTTTTCATTCGTTTTGTTTTGTTTTAGATATAAACCGTTAGCTGGATCTTAAGGATATCATCAAGTGCTTCAATAGCTACGTGGCTGTGATCCAAAGCCAAGACCCACGCCACGCATCGTATGGGTGGCGGCACGTGCCACCTCGTATTGTTGCTCCATATTGGAGAACATACGTTGACGCAATTGGACATCTGTTGGCACGGATCCTGCGCTTCCATTGCTGCTTAAATTTGATGTTTCCATTCTGCTGTTGGCGTTGCTGTTGTCATCGTTATTAGCATTAGCATTAGCATTAGCATTATCATTGTTATTATCATTGTTATTCGTATTATTACTAGTACTATTATTACTATTATTATTATTACTATTAGTATTATTGTTGTTATTATTATTATTGTTATTATTATTGTTGCTAGCATTCTTAATGCCCATCAGTCGCATAAACTTGGATGCCATCTTGCCATCAGAGTCCTGGGAGAAATGCGCATTGCCCCACTTATTGGCATAATCCTCGTTCTTCTTGGATCCCCAAAGTAGCTTACGCTTCTGCTGCTGTTCCGCATAACGATTGGCATTGACAACGGCCGGATTATAGTACTTGGGCAACTGGATGCTAGCCAACTGTGCATCGGTTGATGCTGGCGTATTTATTTCCAGTGACATTAGCGATGGTATTTTGGGCGCATAACTGGGCGTTGGCAGCAGACTGCCACCAAGATTGCCCCCAACAGCACCACCAATGGAGCCACCACCAAGTGTGCCACCAGCACCGCTAGTTGCCGTCACAATGGCAGATATGGCTGCTGCCGTTGCTGATGAAATCATTGGCTTGCCAAGCAGCGAGCCGACAGCTGTTGATGCCCTGCTATTTTGTGGCTCCATATCGCATCCCGACTTCCTGGTGATGGCACTCGAACGTTCCGCTGGTGATCGGGAACGGCTGCTGCTGTCCCGGGAATCGCGACGACGATATTTACGTGATGTCTTTGTTGATGAGGCCTGAGATTGTGATTGTGATTGTGACTGTGAGTGTGTTGGACGCCTGCGATTCGAAGACGTCTCATTTGGTGTACGTGAACGTGAACGCGAACGTGAACGAGGGGAAAATGAACGTGATCGCGATCGTGATCGTGATCGTGATCGCGACCGTGAACGTGAGCGTGAGTCACGGCGACGACGATTGCGTTCATCATAGGAACGTCGCTGCGATTGAGACTTGTATGCCGATGACGTCGTAGATGAATTATGAGAGCGCGAACTATGATTACGTGATCCGGTTCTATCCCTGTCCCTCTCTCTGCCACGTCGTTCATCACGCTCGCGCTTGTAGTCACTTTCTTTGGTGCGATGATGGCGTTCGCTCTGCAAAAATATCACAAAGTTGTTTAATTATTGATATATCGAATGATTGTTTATTGTTAATAACAATTAATTAATAATCATCCACAGAATATGACAGCAGCAATATTGCAATAACAATGGGAATCTTCACGAATCCGAGTGAGATGGAAAACATTTTCCGGACAAATTGAATCGAGTGCAAATGCAAATGAGTGCGAAATGTAAAATTAAACTCGAGCATATTCGAGATTCGCAATTAATTAATGATTAATTAATTATTTATGATAAACAATAGGGACAAGCGGACATGAAATGTCCTGATCTGAAGTATAGACGGCTGCAAGTATGCTGCTAAATCCCAAATATGAAGCTAAATCCTGTTTCCATTCAATTCTTTAGCGGGCTCACCTTGCTGTAGTCCTTGTCGCGCTCCTTCTCCCGATTGCGATCTGAATCACGCTGTCGTCCACGTGAATGCGAATCCTAGAAGAAAGTAAGACACACACACAACAAAATTAATTGTTATCACAGTTATCACAATTGATGAATTTGAGTTTTATAAGCGATAGGTAAATAATTATATGAATTTCGATTGAAAACCAAAACAAATAACATAAATTCATTATAATAGTTATAGTTATTGTTGCTGGCACAAAGTTGTTGTAAGGGAATTGAAAAACTGTTGTGATCAATCTGTGATCCGCTCTGCCCAGCAGTTCCATGCGTATATATATATATATATATATAAATATATATATGCCTGAAGAAATTTTATCTAGTTTCTGCTTGACTTGGCCCGACTCCTCTCTGCTCTGTGTGTTATTTTTGTTGTTTGTATCGTTTTAATGTGTTTTCATTTATTATAGTATTATTATTATTATTTTTGATTGTCACGAGAAAAGTGTAAATTAAATGCTAAGTTTGTACATTTCATTTGTATTTGTACTTTCGATTATTATTATTATTATTATTATTATAATTATTATTATTTTTGTAGCAATACTCACATTGATGCATCTCGATCTTCATTCTCTCTTGGCGGTCAGAGTGTGTGTATTCAAGGAGTTAAAGGATTGGGACACATACCCTGTTGGGCGCGTTCAAACTGTTCTTAAAAATTCGTTCGTTAGTTCGTTCGTTGACTTTTTTTTTAAGTTTTCTTTTAAAAAAAAAAAAAAAAAAAACACTTTTGTTTGTTCCTAACAGATCCACATTCCAGATCAACTTATGGTAATAGTCGTATTCTAAAAGACGTCCGTCCTACGTTTGGGTCATGGTCACGTTTAGGTCGAGATTTTTTGGTTGGTTTCTTGTTTTTAGGCTTTTGGTTTTTCGTATTTCGTTTTTATAATAATAACAATAATAAAATGGTATACTTTAGTCATATAGTATATATAAATATAAATATAAAAATTGCATAAAAGTTTTAAGCTTAATTTATACAATATATTAATAACAAATTACGACGAATATAAATTATATTTAAACTTTCAATTTTTAATTAAATTTTCGTGTAGTTACAACAACCTTGACTCCGACACCAACTTTAAAACCAAAAACATAAATAAATAACAAAAAATCGATTTCATAGGACATATACATAACACACACTAAAACATATACAATATATAATACATATATATATTATATATATATAATAAACTTTATTTTTTTTACTAACGAAAGCGGAAGTGGAAACGGACAATGCAATCCGCGAAATATATAAAATACTATAAATAAACATTTTTTTTTTAGAAAAGTCAACTGGACTATCAATAAAATTATATTCAATTGTTTAATTTGACAACAATTATGATAAGTAAAATAATTGTTAAATCAAATATGTGTGAAATTTCACAGTTTAAAAAGTGAATTGAAATAGACAAAAAAATTCCTAAACGAACTTCACATTTTGTTAAATTAACTAGAAAATGTGTTTAATTATTATTGTTCAGGTGCCGGAAATATCTTTAATTATTATATTTATACAATACATTTAATTAATCTAAATAATTTGTATTTTTAATCTAATCTAATCCTGGAGCAGTTTCCCTTAATTCAAATTATGTATATAAAATTTGTCGAAAAATTGTTAAATAAAACCCTCAATAATATTTATATACAATATAGTTTTTGAAAAGTTTAAAAAATAGCAATCCCTTCGTGCGCAACCGTGTAAACAATTAATTAATTATACAAAATCAACTAGATATGTGGGTACATGTATTAAATATAAATTTTTGGCTAAGAGTTAATTGTTTTCTTAACTTGGTTAGATTGGAAATACATATATTTATACGAATTATAATAGATATATTATTATGTATTATGCATGTATTGTTTGTGTTTAGCAACTAAAAAGTGGAAAATAACATTTACCTCATCGTGATTGCTGCTTGTAGTCGCATGACGATTGCTCCGACTTCGACGATGATGATGGCGATGATGATGATGATGATGATGGTGGCCATGTCGACCACCACTCACACTGGGCAGAATCTGTCCCTGTCCGTGTCCCTGTGCCTGTGCCTGTCCCTGTGACTGATGCTCTATGGCCAGTTGTTTTTTCATCAACTCTTTGCTGTCGCTATCATCAACACTGTTTACGCTGCCGCTGCTACCGCTGTTGTTGCTGCTTGAACGACGACGCTGGCGTCGATGCTTATAATGTTCCTTGGTTTTCTTTGTTTTTGTTGCTGATGCTGCCGCTGCTGCTGTTGGTGTTGTTGCTGCTGCTGCAGTTGTTGCCGATGTCTCCACTGGCATTGGGGATGTGCTGGAGCGTGAACGTTGTCGAGCGGCAGATACTTTAGTGTGCGTACTGCCATATCTTGAGGATGTTGCTGTGTCATCTGGTTTTGTTTTTCTTGCAGCTGTTTGTGGTGCCTAGGGGAATTTTTCAACTATTCAGAAACAGCAACAAATTCATATTATTTCACTAAAGCACTAAAATTACAACTACATTGTACATTAAACAAGAATGAATGTATCTCCGGCGCGCCGAATATGATATACCCTTGCATTCCCATAGACTCATGTTACCGATTATAGACATTTGATCTCAACCTAAATACTACAATATAATAATAATGTGATGTGTGTAGTTCATGAATTATTCTCAATTAAGAAATCAAATGCAACCCAATGCAACTCAAATTTCAATGAAATATTCTTATAGTAAAAGTTATTTGATAAACACATGTATGTACATATGTACATACATATGTATGTATTTCTCAGATTATTTAAACATATGTGTGAAAGTTATAAAACTTTTAACTGCCGATTGCATGTTGCGTGTCAAAATTATTATATACCCATTGCAAGGGCGTCAAATGGAGCCTGCCTGTAGAGGGGCGGTGAGGTGGTGGGGGCCACGATACTGTTTTTTGATTTTTGTTGTGATTTTTTAGCATCGGGCGAGAGAGACCCGCCATATTTCTATCTATAGTGTACATATGTCTGCATGTATGAACATATGCATGAATGTATCTGTATAGTGTGTACATACATGCATACACACGCATACATACATACATAATAATAAAATGCATATTTATACAACTAATGTAGTACATATTTCAACACGCATACATACATATGTATACGTATACACGTCTCTTCAAAATGAATACACAAAAATTATCAAATAGACAACAAGAAAAAAACAAGAAAAAATATATTCTTCAATTCGGCATTCTGTTGCAAAATGTTTGTTCGTCGCTTTTTCTAACAATTCTTGCATTGTAATTACCCTCATATCGTCGCCAGCATCCTCGTCATGATCATCCTCACTGCCATAATTAATTAACGCTTCCATTGTATTTAATAATTTAATTGATTTTAGGTTCGTCAGTAGCACGAAAACTTCAATATTAAAATCAATAAAAATCCATTTGGTTGCTCACACAAAAAAGATTTTTTTTCTCTCCTCTCTGAATGCCAAATACAGTTATTCGATATGACTTGACTATCGATATCGAAAATTATTCACATTATATTATTAATCGTTTTTTGTATTTTTAAATTATAGCAACATTTCTTTTTCCCCACATACATAATATAAATAAATATTTGATTTCGCTATATTCATTTATATTTAGCTTATAATACCAAGTTTACTAATTTTGCAATCGATAGTTAACACTATTACAACTATCGATGTTGCAAATAGTCTGAAATTAACAAGCAACACTGGCTTTGCATTTCGTATGGCAACACTTGCCGTTGTGCAACTCTGTTAGATAGGCGCCAATTTCAAAATGTATTTGTAGTATATCGGTGTAAGCAATATCAAATTACATGCTTGGTTAAAGTGTTTGTAATGCCTATTATTATATAATATGAAAAGCTGTTTATCAATTAGGTATCCCGCGTGTCGCCGCACACACCTTAAATAAATCAATCAAAATGATTTCCGTAAGCGGCAAGATAAGTATGTATGTATGTATGTGTGTGGTGATAGTATTCCAGACGTGTGGCTATACGTTACTTTGTTTACCTTTTTGATTTTTTACAGCTTACTATATACATGTGTACATATATATTTTGTTTTGTTCTTTGTTTATACACTTTTTTGTTGATACTTTGCCGACACCTTACAATTGACCCTTATTTTCGTTATAAGATAAAGTAAAGCATATTTACTAAAAATAATTTTTTTATTTATCAAGGGCCAACAAAATAGGAATAGGATATTGTCGTTTGCCACTTATGTATATTCAAATATAGATTTTGACCAATGCGAAGGCGTTGTTATGACAACATATTTATTACAGTGTACACTGTACAGTACACACTGGCAAAACAAAAGTTATTTTTATGGAAAAACAAAAATTTTCTATTTTAATTGATATTACAAATCCTAGATTTGATGATTTGATGTGGTTTTTACAATTTAATAGTTTATAAATTATAATATTCACCACTATTTGCTTAAATTCATCCAAATTGAGTTACTGTGTTGCATTTATTGAGCATTTACTGTGCCATAAAACAGATTTCCATTTGTCGGCGACTGTCAGGGTTACCACAGCGAGAATTCTCATTCCCGGTGTGGATTACAACAAATGTGCATAATACGCATACACACATACGCCTGCATATGCACTGTATGTATGTAAATGTCTATACACAGACACGCACACACACACATATATGTATACATACACATACATATGCAATAATTGTTTGTTAGATTTTTCACATGGTGTTGTTTTGATTTGTTTTTGCATTTGTTTTTGTTTTCAATTCATTGTGCTATGTTATTTTGTTTGCTTTGCAAGGTCGATTGCTATTCAAATATGTACATATATACATACACATACATATGTGCACGCATACAAAGTGAAATCCATATGCACATACAATTATTTCCTTTATTTTCCAGTCTTTAGCTTTATTAATTAATCATGCATTAGCCAAAGAATTTGCATACATTTTGTTTAAAACTTAATCAAATGTCGTCCAAAAATAAATTTAAAAAAAAAACAAAATCAAAATGTTTCCGTTTCTGTTTCCGATTCTGAAATCGTATTAAATAAAAAAACAAAACACAAACAATGAAATGTAAAACTATTTAATTGTATGTATGTTTCCTAAAGGTTTCTTTTCTCAATACAAATTTCAAACATTTTCGTTCGCAATTCACCATTTTCTTTTTTTTTTTTTTTTGGCGATTTCGAAAACAAGAACAAGATTCAACGCGTCCGATACACAAGCTTCAACATTGCATAATTTATATATACATACCATACATACATACATATGTATGTACATGTAATGAAATTGTTGTGATGAATTTTGCTTAAAATTGATTCAAAATTAACGCAATTTAAAGATTTCAATCTTTAAAATCTTTAAAATCTTCAAAACGTAGAGAGCGAAGAACCTTAAATGTCGTTTTCCAGAGTATTTCCTCTTTCACACGATCGCATACGAAGCATGTCACAATCATAAATAGAATACAGATGATTTCCAGAAAGGATATCAGACGCTTTGCATAAAGAAATCTGCAGTCATTCAAATGGGAATCCTTGGATTGATCTGATTGACTTCCCATTCTTCATTTGCAGACACCTCAACAAATTCCATCAAATTATTCGAAGACTCGGAGATATTTTCCAAATGGATTTTACTATTTACACTATTTAATAGAAGTTGCGAAGAATGGGGTTTTTCAGTTCCATTACAGAATTTCTTTTTCTATTGGCTGCGTCTCACGAAGTTACGTGAAGGGATTTGTAGAGTCGGGCATATTTTTGAAATTATTGTTAAAATAAATAATATTTATGTGAGATTGTATAGTAGTAGTATTCTCAGTTTCGAGAAGTGAGTTTCCATTAATTTCGGCACTGACATCTAAAGGTACACCTGCCAGACCTTCAGTATTCTTGAAAAGTATTGAAATATTTTCGAAATTTTTAACACGAATCAGTGGAAACGTCGTATCACTGTCTTTGGACGATACTATCGATTCTATTTCATTATCTGTGGATAAGATAAATTCTTTAGAACCTTCGCTGTTGCTTTCAGATGGACGCTTTAAAAAAAAAGAAATATATTTATAATACCAATATTAAAATATTTAAATTATTTGTTTATTTACCTGAGCCAGTTGCTCAATCATCATATCTGTATTATTGTTATAACTGAATCGGTTCAATTTTGACCTAGTGAAATCCATTGTTTCAATTTGATGGCATTTTTCGGATAAATCAGAACCATAATTTTGGGAAAGGGGCGTTAAAGTACGCCTTTTATGTAATTTCGTTTTCAATTTTGCATCCAGTTCCATATTGTCGTTTTACAAACTATTGTATTTGTAATTGTTAAGAGCAAATAAAGCGTGTATTATTTTGAAAAATATGTATGTATAACAAGTAAAACTGTGATGATCAAATAAAATTATAAATAATCCAAAGTATACTCTTTTAAAGTAATCATACATACCTACTATGTTTGTTTAAAAAATAGTTTGTGAAGTAATAATAATAATATTTTTAACTCTTAAAAAACATTTATTTATTTTATTTATTTATTTATTAAAAAGTATTAATTGCAGATCTTGACCGAGGTGTTTGCCGCATTTCTAATAAATTTAGAAAAAAAAAAGAATTTTAAAGACAAATTTATTCTTGAGCGAATATTCTCGAGGATCCAATTTGGCCAGATTGTGTAGAATGTTTACAAAAAGCTTTACATAAAACGAGTTATTCATAAGCTCTACATACATACATACATATGTCTACATATGTGTATGTAAATACATACATACATTTGTCATACATAGAAAAACAGTGTCTTTTTCCGTTTGCAACTTTTTTCTCTGCTTCTGCTTACTCTTTGGCCTAATCTGTATACAAATTTTATATAAGTTGTTGTTGTTGTTGTTTTTGTTATTGTTGTTTTTATCAATTGCAACAACAACAGCAAGAAGCAATAAGAAAAAGCAGACGAAGAAGAAGCAGAAAGCATAAACAGGTCACCGATAAGGCGACACTTTCAGCTATCCATCCATACCATAAATAATTGTAAAATAAACAACATTGTTTGTAAGTGTGTATGTATGTATGAATGTTGGCATGTGTAAATATGTATGTACATATGTGTGTGTGTATGTGTGTGCATTCGACTGGAACCTACGACAACTACAGTATGTATCGAACTTGCAACAACAACGTCATTTACAAATGCAACTTTTGTATTTTTTACGCGAATAAAAAATTATTTTCAAACCTCTTTAGAAATAAACAAATGTATAAACATTCACGTATGTATGTATGTATGTATGTATGTACATACGTGTGTGTAGTATACATATAAGTTTAATTGTATATTTTTATAAATTATAAATTAAACAATTATTTGTTAGTAGGAAAACTCTAATTAATTTTACTTAAATTGCTGATTTGAAAAATGTTGCATGTGCTCTGGGTCCATGTTAGCTGTGTGCCACTGTATCTACGTATGTACATACATAATTACATATGTATGTAGCTATACATGTTTGTATGTAGTGTTAGTGCTATAAATGTCAATCAACACCAAAAGAAGAAAAACACATATACACATATGTATGTGCACGTATCTGTATTAGTGTATTTTATACGATGAAACAGTTCAAAGGTAACTGGTAACTGTAAAAATTAGACCTGTCGCAGCGCTGCTGCTCCCCAACAGCTGGCGTTGCTGGTGCTGCGACGCGCCAACCAACGTGCCGACGTGCCAATATCCGCATACGAAAACTCCAGCAAAGGCAGACGGCAATGACCGGCGCCCACGCCCCCTCTATTGCAATGTATGTACCATCCCCATCGCACTCCCTCTCTCTCTAGCACTCTCTTTTGCTCTTGCTCTCTTCCTGCAGAGAACGACAGAAAAGAAAACATGGAAAGTTTCCGACATAGCCCTGTTTATTATATACCCATTAAATTACATAAATATATGAATGTATGTACGTACGTATGCACGCACCTACACACACACATTCATACATATGTATATGTATGTACATATTTAAACACAATTTTAATCAAAATGCAAAAATAAATTATTAATGAGTTTATTAATAAGTTTATAATTTCATACACACACACGTACCTAAGTATGTGTATGTATGTGTTTACGTATGTATGTATGTTCAGACTTAAATTTGAAATGCTTTGTTTTATGCGAGAGTGAAGAGTATTAAAACTACTAGAAGAAACAAACAAACATATTTGCATACATACACATCTTACACTACACACGTGCACACACACAAACATGCAAACATACATACATTCGTTTGTATGTATGCATGTATGTATGTTTATGCGAACAGTAGTAGCAGTAGTTGCTGCTGCTGTTATGCTTCTGTTATCTAACTGTTGCTGTTATTGTGGCCACTGTTAAGCCGGCTAAAGTTTATGCAGAGCAACACGTACGCCAAAAATTAAATGGCGTTGCGGAAATCTCCAAATCACTAAAAATAAAATGAGAACTAAAAACAAAAACCAAAAAACAAAAAACGAAAAGTTAAACGAAAAGCCTTGATCTTTTCAAGCGCAAAAAAGAAACAAAAGCCATGAAAAAGATACGAAGAAAACAAAAGCAGATGGTAAATCAAAAAAGAGAGTCGATAAATAAAAAACGAAACAAAAACACAGACTGAACTTCTGAATTTAAGCTCTTTGGTGCTGACAAAATACACGAGCTGAAAAACACGCAACACTCACGAAATGTTTAAAAATTATATATTATAATTCTTAATATTTCTCAAAGACTGATCAAATAAAAAAAAAAAACAAAATTCAGCTTAAAAATAAAAATTTGCTAGATAATGGATTTGCACATTTCAGTCCATTTATTTAATTGTTTCTTCAGACAAAATTTAACTTGTATCAGATATTTCATTTATTTTTCAAGATTAAAAAAATATTAATTTTAGTTAATTTTAGTTTCTTTTTAATTTAGCAGTAGAACCAAAATGGAATGCAAAAGGTCCTGTTGGTGACAAGCGTTACTACTGCCATCTCTATGGTGTAGAAACATACACATACATATGCATATGTAAATACATACACATATGCACGTGTATAAGTATGTTTTGTACATTACTTTGGAGTCGCGCTTCGCCTCAACCAGAAAACAACAAAGCCGCAATTAAAATACACATGTCGCGTGCAAGATAAATGTGCTATATACATATGTACATACATGTGTATGTATGTATGTATTTACACATGGGTATGTGCTTATATGTTTAGAGTATCTACATATATACAAACATGTGTACATACTTGCATGATCATATACTACTTATGCATGTATGTATGAACACATGTACATATGTACATAGTATGTATAAGAATTAACTACATTTTTTTTATCTGAGCAATGATAATACATATGCATATGCATATGTATGTATGTACATACATAACATATGTATATGTTATTTTATTTGTATTTCATTTTTATATTTATTTTATGTTATTTATTAAAATTAAAAATTAACCAACAAATTACCTAAAGAAAAATATATAAAATTGTACATAAAAATAAATTTTTTTAACTAAGAAATAATTTTAAAATATCATTTATTAAAAAGATACCAAATTTTTCTAACTTTTGTCCCAATATTTTTTACCACTTGTCGATCAATTTTTATTTTGAACTTTGCTTTTGTGGTGATCGCTGTGTAAATAATAATATTGCTCAACACTGTACATAGTATATATAAATAAATATGTATGTATGCATGTATATGTGTGCGTATTTAAAATTCTGCACCAAATACAAAGTGTAAAAGAACATACATATATATACATACATACATGCATAAATACATATAATTCTTTTCGAAATTGCGCAGTTCTTTTCGTTTACATTTTATTTAGCAACTCCCACAGGTTGTTGTATGTAATTTAATCAAAAAGTATGCGAATCACGAAGCATACCACGAAAATTACAAATGTACATACATATATGTATATATATGTACATACGAACATACATACATACTTATATACAAATTGTTTATGATCCCCAACGATTCGTACTCGGCATTTTCGCTGTTCTCAGGACTTTTTTTCTAAAAACGAAAAAAGAAAACAAATAAACCTTTACTTCAAAAAATGTTTATTTAATAAAACAATGTAAAATCGTTTGTATATACATTGACATTTAAAGTATTTTTTTGATATCTAATTTATGTTCTTAAATTTCGTAATTAATTCGAAAACATTTATTAAACAAGATTTAAACCAGCTTCTGGATGTCAAAAAACAGGTTAGGAAACCAAAAGAAAGATAATTTGAATAAGTATGTATGTACATACATAAGTACATATAATATAATTGTATATACATACCTAATTAAAAATTATTACAATTACAATATTGGCTGTGCATTATAAAAACATTAAATTATTCGATTATTCGACGATTTTCGAGAATATTTGGAGGGGAGTAAATCCTCCCTGATCACCCCTTGCTATGGCCTTGTATGTGTGTATGTGTGTATGTGCATATGCATGATATACATATACAATACATATGTACAAATATGTTAGGCTCCTTTTACGAAATATAATATTATCTATGTATTGCGTTCATTGATCTCTATTTATGAATGGCATTAAAAATCGATTTAAAAACAAAATGACGCCAACTTGATATAAACACGAATTTGCAAGCATACATACAGATGTACATACATGTACATATGGTACATACATACATAAACACATACATATGTGTTTGTATATTCCCCAATGATAAATGATAGAGAATTAAATAAGCAGAGATTAGACCTGCATACCAAGTTGAAAATGCATACAAATGTATGTATGCATGTATAAATGTACATTCATATAATTCATGTATGTATGTACATACATACATATATGACACACACTGTCGTTGTGTGTCTGGGCATGTGGGTGTATGTGCATATGTACATTTGCATGTGTTGGATAAGCATGACTTTGCTATTGATGTGTGGGTGATTTTAATTTAAATTTTATATCAGACATGCATACATGCATAAATGACAATGTATGCGTGCATACATGCATATGAACAAATGAATTTGCACGCATTCAGATGCATACATACGTACAAATGTCTGTTCATATGTACATACATGCATACATACAGTAGACGCTTAATAAAAAAATTGCAAATCTTCCAAAATATAAAAGCAGTAAATCTTGTATAAAATATATTATACATATATATGTATATATACCTATATACATTTACATATGTATGTGTGCATTTTTGATTTCTTGTTCATGTCCTACAAGAGGCGCAGACACTGTTATTTGCATGGAATTTCTGTCATTTCTTTCTGTATGAAACTTCTACTGCACATGCATAGACTACGCACACACGTACATACATACATAGAATGTTATTTACATACATACATACATGCAATGTTATTTATGCATTTTGCAAGGTAACTAACGTTTACACTTGAACCTGTTATTGTTTGTTGTGAATTGTTTACATTTTGATGGCGCTTTAGACTGTTACGTGCCGCTTTGACAGTCAACCGACGCCGACGTCGATGCCGATACCGATGCCAGCAGCGCTGCTCTTCTGCACGTTCACAGTTACACATATATACATATTCATATTTGTATGTATGTTGTATGTATGTATATACAAATATACGCAGAAAAACAACACAAATATGGTTTTTATTAAAAGTGCATTGCACTCCGAAACCAAAACAAAAATTAAGAAAACAAAAACAAAAACAACAGCCAAAATTAAACTGCTTTGTTGGAGGCCATTTACATTTACATTTGCATTAACATTTACATTTGCATCAACATTTACAGTCTAAGCCAACATTTAACTTGTTGCACATGCTAGGCAAATGTAAAAACAAAATAATACCGTAATAATATTATGTATACATACAAACATATATGCCTACAAATATACATACATATGTATGTACGTAAAGTAAGCACACTGCAAGCATGTGTATGTACACAAGTTACAGCTGTTGCGTAACAGCTGTTGAGTTTTGTTTTCTTTTGTCATTCGGAAAAAACCTTACGAAAATTGTTTTTTTTTTGTTTTTGTACTAAGTTAGCGGTACGAAATCATAAATTTTTGTATGTATTTATTCTGAGAGTTTATTTAAAGTTTAAAAACACAGTTTCATTGACATATGTATAAAGATTCGATTTATTTTTTTTAAAGTTTGTCTCAGCTACCAAGGCCATGTTAACATTTTTCTAAGCTACAGAGTCTGATACTGTTAACATTATTTTCAAAACAAAAACAAAACAAAAAAAAAACGGTCTGTGGCGAACAAGTTGAAGAAGCAAGGAATAGGCAACAAGCCGAATTATTTAATACAGAATAACAGCAGCATGCATATACATACATACAAACATAGATACACATACACACAGACTGACATAACAACAGAACGCATTTTTCTGTGTGTCTATTGTTTGTTTGTGTTTGCTTGTGCGTGTGGCAACGAAGTAGAACAAAAACAGAAAACAGAAAAACAAAAAAAACTTGTTTTTGTATGGTGTTGTAAAATGTTATATTTGCATACATGTACATAGGTATGTATGTATGTATGCATGCATATGTTTGAACTTATGTATATGTTTAAACGTATACTGAAAGCGCCTGCTTGTCACACCGACCTAAATACAAGTTTTTTCGTTTACTTTATCAATAATCATATGAGTGAGTCTACTGTAAATTTACATGCATGCAAACATTTATTCATACCTACATACATATATACAACATGCATACATGCGTACATATGTATATGAATGCATTTAAAATATTTTTAAAATTTCACTCCATTTAATTGCAAAGTTTGAAAGCCACTGGCCGGTGTTTACCCATACATATCGATATTTACATGCATACAACACGTACATACATGCATATATTTCCTGCGTTTCGATTGTATTTTTCTGGTAAAATCGCCGCAGCCCTTCTATGTATGCGCCTTCATCCTCTCTTTCTCTTTATGTCTGCACCACTCCACTCATTAGAAACCAGTGCTAACCGATTTGTTAGAGTTGAAAAATAGCTGAAATCATTAAGATCAATCCCAAAAAAATGGCTAGATTAATATGTATTGCATAATACCTTGCTTAATGTTAAATTATGAAGTTAAACAATAATGTCAAACAATTTGAGAAATGTCATATTTATAATACATTTTAAACTTCGGTATTCATCAATTTGCATGCGAGCATTCAACGCATTATTTGGGTAAAATTTTGGATCTTATACCGTGAATATATTGTGGGTCAAATAGCGTTCAATCATGAAGTTATAAACCAATTATGTAAATCAGCAACTGGTAACAAACAGGAATTTTCATCAAATACCTAATCTTTTTAGAGTTTTGGACTACTTAATTTTAATAAGAAGTAAATAGTCTGTTTTGTAGTTATTCACAGTCAAGAAAAACTAATTCACTGTTCGGGATAATATTACAATTTTGAAAATTGCGAAATAAAGTTATTTATTAGATTTTAGATTTGTACATTGATAAAAAAAATATAAAATATTACAATACTTTACTTTTAAATGAGCGGTTAAACTGAAAAAATTGCTAGATTTAGCGATAAAACTTCAAGCTGACAGCACTGTTAAAAACACACACACATTAACATGCAGTACTGCTTGTTTTTGCCGCTTATGTTACAGCGTCACCGTCGCCGTTGCGTTGTTGCTTTCATTTCTTTTAGCCGCAGCTGGCGCTGTCAGAGCGACTTGGAACGCGTCAGTGAACGGTTGTGTTTGACAGAAAGATATCAAAGAAGAGAAGAGAAAGGAAAAACTAGTTAAAGAAGAACTTATAAAGAGGAGCATAAAGTGTAATACACAAAAGCAAACAAAGCTGCATTTGTATATTAATTTTTTATTTAACTTTTTTTTCTTATTGTTAAAAAAAAACAAAATTATTTTTGAATCTGGATTTATGTGCGAGTTTTCAAACCGGTTTATTAAATGCGAGCTGCAACTGCAATATTAAATTCAAAAACAAAATTAACAAAATCAACTACAACAACAACAGCAATAACATTTGCAACAACAGTAAAATACCAGCGGCTAAGCAGCGCCGTCAGCTTGCCTGAGTGACAGAGACAACAACAATAACATTATAATAATACAAAACAAATATACAATAAAGAGAATACAAGTTTACCGTTAATTTGACAAGACCGAAAGCAAAACTTTAAACACAACAACAGAGAAAACAGATTTAAAAAAACAAACATGGCCTTTTCCATTGTAAGCCGCAGCCTTTTGCGCACTTCGAGAGAAATCCTGGAACGCAATATGGCCGCAACGGTGGGCGCTTTGCAGCAGCAGCAGCAGCAGCCCCTCTCCACCTTGCCGCTCTCCACGGGCGATAATAATAATAGTAATAATAATAACAATGTAAGCGTTTCTATGTATTAGTTTAAATTTTTAAAACAAAACGACATAAAACAAAGCGCTTAACAAAATGCAAGGCTGTTGAGAGGGGAAAGGGGCATCATTCTTTACATGCATTCATATACATCATCACATGTGTGTGTGTGTATGCGTGTGTGCATTACATACAAATTTTTTCAATAAATGAGGCCGCAACGTGCATACATTGTGTGAGTGAGCAGTGCAGAAACTAATAAGAGTCTCAGACAAAGCGAAAGAAAGAGAGAGAGTGTGTGATGGGGTCAGGTGGGCAGGGGGATGCATACAAACATAAATGTACGTATATGTGCACATATGTGTGTAGATAGTTTGATCTTAGGTTTGAGCATCACTCTAAGCGTGGCTTTGGGTGGGGGGGGGGGGGAATTCGAAACATGACATGCAACTAATGCATTCACACACATATAAAGTCATGCATATGTATAATACATTCATTCATACACACGCACACAAACACATGTGGATCATCAATTGAAGCCAAGAACCTTCGACCATAACACAAACACAAATAAATAATATATATGCATACACATATGCAAACGCACATTGTACATACATATGTAGTATATATATAACCTTAAAAAAATTATAATATTTGAAAAGATTAGCTTTTAAAATGATTATATAATATTTTGTGCCTGAGAAACTAGAAACTCATTATGGTGCTTTATTGTTCCGTTTCGTGGCATTTTCACTTTGTTTATTTTGAAACAAAACCTAAAAAATTTATAAAAAAAACATTTCTTTGTTTCAATAACAAAAATAAACAACATTTTCAGTTTTTAAATGATATTAAAATAGAAAGTTTAAACTGTTACGCTCTAAAACCGGTTCGAATCGAAAACTGTAAATTTTTGTTAATATCAAATCGAATCTATAGCTAAAGTATTAATAAATTCAATAAAACATAAAACTGAAATGAATCAAGTTGTAACTTGATATAGAATTTGAATGTGTTTATGTGTGTGTGTTTTTTTGTTAATGTGTGTGTGTTGGAAAGCAAAGGAATTTAATGATTTAATTGAAATTCTCAAAGATTATACATATTTCAAAAAATGTTTCAATTTTTACTGCTGTACAATAAACAATGTATGTATCATATTAATGCATATTCGTTAACATTATAATTTCATGTTAAACGCCCTGTCCCGCATTCAATTTGTCATTCAATCAATGCCACTGAAATTCAACGCTTTATAAAGGCAACTTGCCAAACATCAACCAAAACAAAACAAACAAAGCAAAACAAACCCAAAAATGACAAAACAAAAAAGAAAATACAAAATACAAAATCAAAAACAAGCCAAAATTCTGTTTTGGTGTGTCTTCAAACTGCGCAAATTCGCAAAATGAAAATGTGCGCAAAGCGCCAAAAAGCTAAAAGAACAACAAAAGAAAAAGCAAAAAAACTGTCAAAATGGAGGTCGCGAGTTATCGTGGTACAGTTTTGCGGTATTGTCTTTAGGCTTAGCTGCGACACGAACCGCCGCCATGTATGTAATTAGTATTTACAATAGTCAACTTAGCAAATGTTTGCACCACATCTTTACTCGGCTTTTATGTGTTTTAATTGTATAAATGTTAATTTCTTCTCTTTTTTTTGTTTGTCGTAGTATTATTGACCTGTTGGTCGACTTCCTTTTTGGATTATGCTATTGTTTGTTTTATTTTAATTATTTATTTATTTTTTTTAAGCAGTTAACATAAATCAATTGTTGTTTGTGTGAACTTGTTTTTTCTTAATTTTAAACACTTAATTTATGAATCTTTCAAGCAAAAGTTATAGATGTATGTGTATGATATGTATGTGTGAGTGTGTGTGTTTGTGCATGCATATTTTTGCATATTGTTAACAGAGGCTCGTGTTTGCCATTTGCATATTGGCCAAGTTAATTTTTGGCATTCGAGCGTTAAACTTGTTTCTCATATACACACACATACATATGCATATGCATAATGATATCATTATATCAAAATTATATTCAGACCATACAATACACATATACATACGTACATATTTATGTTCTTTGTGTAGGTAACAATTTCCAATTATAAAAGAAAAGATTCTTTCTTTTTCTCCCCCTGTAATTTTTAATTAAAAAATGGTTTGGGAATTTCAAATATCACTGCGTGTGGTTATCTTTTCATAAAAATAACCATAAACAGAAAAATAATTAAAAACATGCAAAGTTACACACACACAAACACATACTCATACACATACATAAAAAGAAGTTCTTTTGAAAAGTGTTAAAAAGAAATATACAAAAATTCTGGCAACGATTTGAAATGACTTAAAAGTTCGAAATGAAAGTAAAAATATTTTATACAAAGCAAATTTTCAGAAACTTTTCAATTCTTAATATGTATATCGAATATCCAAACTGGAAAATAATCGAAAAATTAAAAACACAATTAGGACATGCTATATAATTTAAGTTTTAAACATATGCATGTACACATACATTTCCATATATATAATTGTATGTACATTACATCATAGACTTAATGCTACAGTTGGGAATGTACTGGTGGGCCACGCGTTCATAATTCAAACAATGGTTGGGGCTGCAAAACTGTAAAGTCTTCAGTCGCTTGTTTAACATTTTTGTTGAAGGCTTTGTACGAAATAATCAAAAACCGGTTTAAAGCGAAGAATCCAGAATTGAGTTATAAGCAGCAACAAATGTATTTATTTGTTTATAAGTACAAACATTTAAGTGTGTATTTATGTATACTACATACACACACGAGTCTGCAAAAGAAGTTTGAATCAAGGGCAAAGTTTAAACGTTATATAACAGTGCTCTGTTAAGTAAAACATAAACATTCAATACAACAATATGTATTAAGGGGGTGGGGGAGCATATAACATTAACAGTTTTCATTACACACATACATTCATACATACATATTTATGCTTGAACTTGTATACATTTTAAAATAAAAATGGCGCTAGCAAGCAGTTTAATGGCAGCCTACGTACGCTGCTTTTCAAACTGTAAACGTTGAATAGCATTTGTTGTATGTATAAATTCGTTTTTTGTGTTTTATTAAATCTTCTTTGCATTTTCTTCTTAATTTTTGTAGAGGCCAAATTGTGCTGCTTCTGCACCTGCAGCATGGCATTTAATACCCAACAATTGCCGTACAACTGTTGTCCAGGTTGTCCGGCCATATTCAAAGAAAAATGCCAGCGCGGCGACTTTGCGTCGTCAGGATAGCGACAGCGATTCGGAATCTGATGATGAATTTGAGAAACGTCGCAAAAATGCTAACATTAAGCGCAGCGAGCGGGTAAGTTAAACACGTGTCTACATACACATGCAGATACTTATATATATTTATATATTTGTACATGCATACGTATACACAATAATGCATATGTATATTGTAGAAAACAGAAGAAACACGCCTCAATTTTTGATTGTTATGCTTGAAACGTGTTTTGCAAACTTTTAACCTTTTTTTTTTTTTGATTGGATTTTTTTTGGTTGTTTAAAAAAACTCGTTTTTATATTGTCATCGGTGAAGCGGGTGGGTTTAGCGACTGGCGCGTGCGCAGAATCAATGCGGTTCTTGTCCTGACTGTTAAAGCAGTTATGCCAGACACAAGCAGTGCAAGCGGTGCATGTGCAAAATGTTTTGGCGAAAGAAACTTGACTATTTTGATTATTTATATTTAAAGTAAAATTAAATAATAAAATAACAACGAAATTCAAATTCAATAATAAAATCATATATATTATATATACAAAATAACACATTGAAGAGGATGATTGGGATCAATCCTAAATGTGATTCCAGTCAAGTTGAGAAATTATATTTCATTAACTACGTTCACTGCTTGCGCGTTCGAACGCATCGTAATTTAAATTCAAGCAGTGCTTGTTGCTATAAAGTTTGAATACGGCCTGGAATAAAGACAAAGAATTAACTGTTGATTACAATTAGAAAAAACAAGAAATAGTTAATTGATAAATGTATTAATTTATTTTAAATTTCTTTAAGGGTGACTCGGAGTTTTGGCGCCGCAAGATGCGAACATTACACCGCATTATGGATGTTAATCACGATGGTGTCGTTTCCTATGATGATTTCAAATTGTTGGCAAAGCGTTTTAGCGATTTGGGCCATTTAGCACCCGATGTTGCCGCTGAATTTAATGATGTCATTAAACAGACATGGGAGGAGCAATTTGGAGAGATAACACCATATAATTTGGTAACTGCCGAGCAATTCTTAACTGATTTGCATCATCGACTGAATGACAAGAAGATGGCAAAGCGCATTGGACGCTTTCTGCCCTATTTGTTTAAGGTAAATCAAATCAAATCAAAACTAAAATCAAATCAAATTAAATTAATTATTGCATTTCATTTAATTTTAGGCTGTAGACTTTGATCATACCGGCCATTTGGATCTCGAACAATATAAGCTATTCTTCCGTTGTCTGGGACTATCTGAAGAAGATGCTGCCGTTTCATTTGCTGTGATAGATAAGAATGGCGATGGCCAAGTGTCGCTAAAGGAGTTTGTACATTTGGGACGACAATTCTTTTTAACCGAGGATGATACAAAAATATCAAAAATGTTCTGGGGACCATTGATAACTGATCATTGACGTGTTGCAGCCACAGCTGTAGATCAACAAAATAATGTTCGCGATGCAAACAATATATTAAAGCCAATGCTAATAACAACAACAACAACAACAAATGTTAAAAAGATACCAACAAGCGCGCAGGCGGTGCGTGGCAGTTGGCCCTATCTACAGCATGTGGCGCCGCATAAAGTCGACAACAGATACCCCAACGACGACGACGACAACAACAACAACAACAATGACGACGACAACAACAAATGTAATAACATGAGCAACATCAATAACAACAACAGCAGCAGCAACACCATTAACTTGATCAGCATTAAAAGAATGAGCATTTATCATTATTTACGTCAACATTTTAACATGGCCAACAAACGCCAGCGACGCTACTCGGACACGGATGATGAGCTTCTGTTGCCCAAGCCGAAGCAACGCAAGCACAATAACAACACCAACAACAACAAAAAGAAACAGGAGCAACAGCAACATGAGCATCACCATCAGCAGCAACAGCAACAGCAACAGAAATACCAAAACCAGCAGCAGCATCAACAATATTATGAGCAGCATGGCAAGCATGGGCCAAATTCTACTATGGATAATTATGATATAAGATTTTTTTTCTACGTTAATTCCTTAATTTTATTCACAATGTCATGTCGTCAATATGAAGGCGACGATTTTAAGCATTTCATTGTGCAAAATATACGAAAATTCGATCGATTGCGCCGAAAGGCGCGCAAGCGACGCAAGCGCAAAATGAGAGCAAAAGCTGCAGCACCAAAAGCAACAACAACAACAACAATAGTACCAGCAGCAGCAGCAGCACCAACAACAACAACAGCAACGGCGGCAGCAACAGCAGCCGCAACAACAGTTGCCACAACAACAGCAGCAGCAACGGCGGCAGCAGCAACAACTTTAACAACGGCAGCTGCTGCGGCAGCAAATGGCAACAAGTTGAAATTGTAAAGGAAAGAGAACAACAAAAACAAATAACAAAAACATAAAAAACAATAACAATAATAGACAAAGACAACATGCGTTCGCATACACTTACGACTTTTAAACATGAATGTTTTATATATTTTACTACAAATATTATATATGTATATGTATGTACAATACTATATATGTATGTATGGTATATATATATATATATATATATATATACACATATGTGCACAACCAACGTATAATAATAACAAGAATAAAAGAAAAAAAATAAAAAACATGAAAAATCTAAATTTCTACATTGTTTTAATTCCTTAAAAACAATTAATAATTTTTTTGTACGTTTGCGGAGGCGATGGCAAAAAATGTTGCAAATCTTTCTTCATTTCATATTGAAAGTGTGATATATAACATATGTATGTGTGTATTTGTTTTTTTTAAATATATTGTATATTAAATTTTATTACAAATATTTGTACATGAATTTTGTTTGGTTTTTCTGTAATATTTTTTACCTAAAATAATTTTTTAATTTGGATTTTATTTTTCCTTTTAAATTTTAAACAGAAATTCTCAATTGGTTTTGTTCTCTACTGCGGTTGTGTTCCTTGCTGTACGGTTGTGTTCTTCGCTGTGGTTCTGCTCCCTGCTACAAAGACCCGAGCCAAAATTCAATTATTTTTGGGTTTTCATCTTTTCGGGAAAATGTCTTTTCAAATACTTGAACTTGAATGAAAAGCTTATTCGGCTGATTGAATAATTAATTGTTTAAATAATAATAATAAATAATTAAATAGTTTTATCAATATAAAGCGAATATTTACATCTTTAAAAACATCAAAACTAAATAAATAATTCATTATGAAGCTAGCTGCAATAAAATATTTATGAATTCATTGATAATTTTAATATAATATTATTTTCTATATAAACCCAAAACTTAAGAAATCCAACTTAAAAATCCAAGTTTTTTAGTTTTCGGATTTTGGCTAAATGTTTTACTTTTAATAATAATATTTGTTTTTTTTTTAGAATTTTTTAATTTTTCTGTTATTTAAAATAACTTCAATTAAACCCCCACGCGGAGATATGTCGCTATACCTCGGCGGAGATATGTCGTTATTCCTCGGCGGAGATATGTCGCTATTCCTCGGCGGAGATATGTCGCTATACCTCGGCGGAGATATGTCGTTTTCACCTCGGCGGAGATATGTCGCTACCCCCACGCGGAGATATGTCGCTATTCCCGCGCGGAAATATGTCGCTATTCCCGCGCGGAGATATGTCGTTATACCTCGGCGGAGATATGCGCTATTCCCGCGCGGAGATATGTCGTTTTTACCTCGGCGGAGGTATAATATTATCAAGAAAACCCAATTAGAACATCGCAGCTACAAATGGCTACTTTAAGAGTTGCCACAAACAAAGGAGAATTGGTGGTTTCTTCGGCATAATCTTTATGCGATCTTATCCTTTTTATAATATTTTTCGTACTATGCTGGCAATAGAAAGGGTTCCAAAATTATTGATTTTGCATTTTTCCTCAATTTTCAATTTTAAGTACTTTAGCTTATTTTTTTTTAACCTTGTAAGCAAATTGGTTATTAATTTAAGACAACATTTTATTTTTATCTGACTTTAAAAATCGAAAACAATCGAAATAATTTTAATTTTTTAATATTTTATCTGAAGCATCGTTCAGTTTGTGCAGAAGGCAAAGAATTTTCCGCAAAAAGTTTTCGCAGTTGAAATATAATTTTCATTTGAAATTTTTCTTTAATTTGCTTTTGTTTTTTGTGTTGGTAATCTAAACGAATTAATGATAGAATTGAACTGATCGATCAATAATAAGTATACTATAGTTTTTTTTTTATAGTTATCCGTTGATTTGTTATTAATTTTACTTTTGACCAATGTGACAAGCAACTGGCCAAAACGGCTGAATTCTGGCTCCCTGTTCTTTGAACCCCAACCCTGGGCTGTAATAAATATGTATATGTATATGTATGTATGTAAGTATATGTATATGTATACACATAATATATTTGCGTATAAAAAAGCGCTGCCCACATATCATTATGTACGCGCCACGAAAAAGGATTTGCGATATCAACTGAGAAGTGTTTAGCTCCACGACGAGTGAAAGAAATGCAAACAAAAAAAAAAGGAAAAAAAACGAACCAACCATATACAAATTCAAATATGGATGCTGCAGTCGAGCATACCCGACTAGGTGATACCCTTTATTTAGCCACACACACACACACACTTGTTAAATGCTTCTTGACATCATTTTTTGGTTTTCGTTTTTTAAAAAAATTATTCAGAATGGGAAATTCAAAAATGGATTTAGTTTTTTTTTTGTATTATTTTTGTTTATATTTATTTTATTATACTCGTATTTATAAACAACTAGAAAATTATTTATAGTTTTTTTTTTTTTTTTTTTTTTTTTTTGTAAAAAAAATAATAAAACTTTATTAACAAACCAACTAGCGCACTACTATCAGAAAGAGACAGCTTAATCTAGTTATACAGGTTATAGTGTGAGTGTTTATTAATTAATTTAATATTATTTTGTCAATAAATCGAATAATATAAAACATATAAAAATAAAAGAATTTTTGCATTATTTAATTGTTAAAGTTAAGAATAAATAAAAAAAGAAATTAAAGTTCTGCTTACAAATGTCGGCACCAAATTTAAATACTCTTATTTCTTTTAGGGTATAGAAACCTGAGGAAACCAAAAAAAAAAAAAAAAAAAATTAAATAAAAAAAAAAACTGTCGCGCGTAAATCTCGGCAAAGACCTCTCCCGCAGCACTCCCCTCACTAACCATACCCGTCCACCACTCTTCCCACCGCCACCCGCAGAAGACGTCTATGACTTTGGGCCGAGCTCATTATGCGCATTTGTTGCCGGACTACACCCCTCTTTTTTTTGCAGTGTCTTCTTTTTATGCTGTCTTTGTTTTTGGACTTTTTTTTATGTGTGTATGTGTGTGTGTGTGCGTTTTTTTTACATTTGTAGCTAATAATTTTAATGTTATTCAAAATTATGTTGCAAAAAACGAGAGCGAAAAGCAAAAACAAAAAAAAAATATGCGATGTGAGCAAGCGGTGATTTTTTGGGGCGTCTCTCACACACACACACGCATACACACGCACACACATGCAGATGCTTAAATATTGCATTTGTATCTAAAAGGACATTAATTCTGTGTGCGGTTCAGAGCGCCATCTAAATCCAAAACCCCGCAAACTGCAAAGCGGCCAAGCAGTGTCAGCGTTGACCCCCTCCCAACGATAACCATTTGCACTGCTTGTATGTATGCGTGCGTATGCCTGTGTGTGTATGCGTGTGTGTGTCCTTTGCGCATCTCTTATTCGCCTCAATATTTTATAATTTAATTTTTTTGGTTTAGTTTTATTTTGTGATACGAGAAAAAAATGCCACGCACATGATGTCCCGTTGCTGCTTATCCTTTTTGCTACCATATACTCTCTCTCCCTCTCACACTTATATTATCTCACACACACACATACACATATTGCAACATCTTTCATTATGTAAATGCGCGTTTTACACTGCTTTTTGTCCACTTTTGTCGCTGCACTCAAAAGTTCGTTTCATTTTTTGTTCGGTTTTCTTCTTTTTCGTTTTTTTGCACTGCTTTTACTCTGCTGCTGCTTCTTCTTCCGCTTCTGCCTCTTCTTCAGTTGGCTTGGGATTTGCGCGTGTTACATATATGTATGTATATACATACATATACATACATACTTACATACATACATACATACTCACATATATACATACATGATAAAATAGGCAAATCACTTCACATAAAAATACTACTAGAATAAGAACACACATATACAATATATAACATATCCACATATGTGGGCTGTTCTTTTTTCTTTTAATTTTTTGTTTAATTGTAATTTTTTCATTGTTTTTTTTTTGCTAACATTTGCAACTATTTGCAATTTCAACGTGTTTTATCGCGTTTTTAAAGCGCTTTTTAAAAATGAAAAGCACGTTTTAAGCCCACAAATGGTCAGCAGAATCTTTGCACAGCAATTGCTTGAGGAGGCACATACACACATACACACACACACACACACTCACACACACGCACACACACAGACAGAAAGCGAACGTTAATCGTGTAATAGCTTACTTTGGCTTCTTTAAAATTATATTCATGCATTCGATAACTTATCGATTTCTTATGGAACAGTTAAAGTGATCGAGGAGAACTAAACCAAAAGAACTACCAAAAAGAGAGAGCGAGAGAGAAAGAAAGAGAGAGAGAGTTGTAACATAAATTTTTATATTCTTAAGTTGCGTTCAAATAAAAATGGAAATATCAAAAATGTATAAATATTTTCTAAAATAATAATAAAAATAAGAATTAATTTGTTGTTCGAACAGTGTTGGCTAATGCTTAAGTTTTGGTATTAAAAACGTACGACAATGTGAAATTGAGGTTATGAGCGCGTATCCTTTTTGAAAATGGCCACACCCCCGAATATTAAGAATGCCGCATGTTATGTGTTCTTCTAAGGCGAAGGGGAGGGGTAGGGGGGGTGTGTGGCACGCCCCAGAGTGAGTGCTGCAGTTTATGTTGTTCGTGTTGTTGTTGTTGTTTATGTTGTGGATGTTGATGCCACAAATGCCTTTGCGGTTGGCATAAATTTTAACGCTAATCATAGAGATGCGACAACACACTCGCACAACAAGAAGAACGTCAAGAGGGAAACGGGATTACGAGAAGTATGGAAAAGGTTGTTCTAGAGATTGTGCTTGTGTCTGTCTGTGTGTGTGTGTGTGTGTGAAGGATGGCAAGGGCGTAAGGTTGGGGGGGCGGTTGAAGCTGATTCCTTGGGCAGGTGTGTAAGGGGATTACAACAACGGGCACTTATCCAACGCGGGCCATAAAAAGTGCGCTAATGTTAACCCCTTGCCGCCGTTTGAATTACAACATACACATACGTAAGAACACACACATACGCATACATGTACACATACACATGGAAAAAGTTTCCCATGAAATATAAATGTATGTTATTAAAATTAATATTTATTTGTTTTTTTTTTTTAAATGTTCATAATCTCATGTTAATTGTAAAATAAATTTTATCATTTAGTTTTGTGTATTATTCAATAAAACATATAATTATTTAGTAACTAATAAAAAAAATAAATACAGTTAAAGATCAATAAAAAATAGTACAAATTTTTTAATTTGCATTAATTAGTGTTATTTATTTTAATTTAAATGATGAATTAAATGATACAATAATTTTCTTATAATAATTTAATCAAGACAGTAAAAAATGTAATAATCAAAATGAATTTTTATTTTCGAATAATTTTGTTTTTTTATATTTTGCCAATAATAATATTTTTAAAATATGCTCTCTGATTTTTTTGTATTTTGGAAAACTATGAAAATATTTCGGATTTTTGTATACAATTTAAAATATTGTTTTTCGCCTAGTGCAGTCAAATAGCCAAGACTACAACCCATTTTCGGGGCGAAAATGTCTCAGCCTAAAAGTAGGCAACATTACGTTGCTCGCATGATAATTTAATTACGTCTCTGGGATTGCGGGGTACAGTTTAGAGTAACAGCATCAATCTCCGGCTTAGACAAGACAATCTGCACATGTGTATGTAGGTGCATACATATATACGACTTACTCATACACACATACATACATACATACATACATACATACATACATATACCCATTATGGTTGGCACCTTAGTCGACCAAAGTGCCAGATAGAAAGCGTTTGTATTGCTGCCAAAAATAGCTAAACAAGCATGCACGACCTCTTAGATGCCCTTGAATTGACTTAAATCTTTTATATATATATAATATTTTATTTTGATTTCATAACTGATATTTTGGATTAAATTAATTTATGGTTAACATAAATACAGGGTATTCTTATGATTATTCTATTTTTATTTATTTGATTTATTATTGGTGTATTATATATTTCTTTTGGCTATGGAACAGGGTATATTTATACCCCATATGGTAGATATTAATTTTCGCTTATGATCTTCGTATTATAAAGATCAATGCAAATGTGTTTTACAACCCCCTGTAACCCACTTGAATGTGTTTCAACATTTACAGGGTATAATTATATATTAAATTAAGCCATTTGCATGCGCGTATTTTTTTGTTGAGGCGGCTGGTGAAGGGGGAGGGGCAAGGTTTGGGCATAGACCCCCCTGGCTGCGGCTCCCGGCGCTGTCGCATTTCAACCCGCTCATGTTGTAGATTATTAAAAATTATGTCCCACTGTAGGACATGCGATGCCGCGCAACTGCTCCAGCTCCACGTTCCTCCTTCTGCTCCGGCTCCCGCTCCACGCTCCATGCTCCACGCTCCTGCTCCACCTCGAGGCACATAGGCCACATTAATGTGCTGCTCTGCGATAAGCAGGCAGCATCAGTTGAAAAAGTGTTGAAAAAAATTTTCTATTTTCTATTTTCCATTTTCTGTTTGTTTTTTTTTTCTCGATTTTCCTTAATTTTGTTTTTAAAGGGTATTATATTTTTTATTTTGTTGATTTTTGCAACAAACTATATATATATGTTCCTTTATTGTATATAATTATATATTTTCTCGATCAGCATTATTTTATTTTTGGCTTCATATTAAAATTATAATAATTTTTTATTTATTTTTTTTTTCAATTTCATATATTCTAATTAATTTTTAACATTTATTTATAAATTCATTTTATAAATATTTAATTTATTTTCACACATTTTATGAATTTTTAATTATAATAACTTTACTTAACTTAATTAATAATAATTTTTTAAATTTATTGTAAATATTGTTTTTTTTTTTTTAGTATATTGTACGATATAGGGTATTACGCTTGTCGGTGCATTTAAATTTGTTTGTCTTTTAAAAAAAAAATATATGTATTATTTTTGTTGCTGTTGTTGTTGTTGGACATCCGCAAATCCACGCAAAAATTATATTTTGACGTTTGTCAGCGGAAGCGGGCGTTCAAGTGGGTGGTGGGCGGTTGGTGGCAAGTGTCGCAGCGACCACATCTGCAACGTTGCATATGCATGTCGTGTAGGCTAAACCAAAAAAAAAAAGGTAAAGAAAAGAAAAAACCAAAAAAATTAAATAAACCAAAAGAAAATGAGGCAAAAAAGAAAAACAAGAGTTAAACACAACGAATCTCGGCCCTTAACAGGCGAAATGCACTTTGGGGATCTGTTTGGTTGCTATGAAAGGGAAGGGCATTGCGGTAGGGTACGCAAGCAAGAAGAAGAACAACAACAACGTGGAGGGGGGGGGGGGCGGTGGAGGAAGTTTGTGTTGGGTTTGGGTCAAGTGTTGCCCTACATTGAAGCCGTTTTGCATTTGCTTATTGGCTTGGACAGTGGACGAAAATTAAAAAAAAAAAAACAATAAAACAAACACAATGATCATCAAATGCTCTCTCTCCTTGAAGACAAAGCAAATGAAATGGAAAAGAAAATACGGATGAAAGAAAAAGAATCGCGCAAGACTGAATAGAAAGAGAAAAACTAAAGAAAGGAAATGAAGGAAGAAATCAAAGATACAAAAGGATAAGGAAATAGATGAAATTAAATAAATAAAATAAATGAAAATAAGAAAACAGAAAATTGCATAAGATAAAGAAGATATAAAAGAAATAAAAGAAATTAGTAAAAATAATTGGAATGCGAGCTGGCAACCCTATTCTATCACACATTCTTGCGCGGTGGCAACGCCAAGTTGACCCTTTGTGCCATCGCTTCTGGTCGCTTGCACCTTGGGGAAGCCCCGTCCGAGATTCGCTTTACGAAATTTATATCCTAAAATGTTGTACTCTGTTTTGTTTTATTTTTTTTTACATTTATTTCAGTTTGTTGTGTTTTTTTTTGTTGTTTTTGGTTTTGTTGTTGTTGGAGACGTGACATAAACCGGCCTGCTTAGTTTTTAAAACTTATTTTTAATGCCTGCCATTAGAATGCAGTTGCTGTCGGTCTTTGGGACCCGTTCTTTGGAGATTTGGGCGGTGCTCTTCTCTTTTTAGCACCGCGATGACTCTTAATACATTTAAATTGTTCGCCATGTGTCCATGGTGTCCTTGTGTCCTTGTGTCCTTGTGTCCTTGGTGGCCAATGGTCAAAGGAAAAAGCGAATCCAACAAAAAAAAAAAAAAAACTAAAAACAAACTTAAATTCAGCTAAGGATACCGTTTGATATCGTTTATTAAACGCATTCCCAGCAATAAAAAAACAAAGAGAAAAAAGGATGACAAGAAGCCGAAAAATGAAAATGGCAAAATGATTTTCATGTTAAACGTGGCGCTTCATGAGGCTCAACAAATTTTGGCAGCGGACTATCCAATCACGGGTGCCCCCCTTTAGCAATTGCATGGCATCCCTGGCCCCCTTGGCTGCCTTGAATCCAATGGCCCCCCCCTTGGCACCCAGCTCGTGCGGCGGCATTGGCAGCATCCCCTCATCGGGCATAATCTGCTTCCCATCATAATATTCGACAACGGCGCGACGATCGCGTCCTCCCGGATTGCGTACGGTTGCACCTCCGCTGGACATAACTGGACTCAGGCGCTGCTGCTTACCCTCCTTGGATTTATTCATCTAAGATTAATCAAAATAATTCACATGTACCAATATTTTAATATTTAAATTTTCCAATTATTCAATTTTTTTTTAGTGCATACCTTCAATTCTATTCGTTTAAAAGTTGACACGAAATTTTAGAGCAATATGATATTGAATTCAAATTATTGAATTGTTTTGGTTTTGTTTTTCAAATACGAAATATATGTGCAAGTTTATTTGTTTTAAATATTTTAGATTTTTTTGATTTTTTTCAGATAGCTCAACTCAACTGTTCGACACACTCGACAGAAATGAAATGAAATTTTTGTGGAGAGACGTTCGAGCCTTGACATCAGTTCGTCTAGAGGGAAAATCAATGCCTACTTATTTTGATTTTTTTTTGTATTTGAATAGTCGGTGTGGGGAGGGGGGGTTCCTTAATAAAGTTAATTAATTAATGTTTGAAATCTTGAAATTAAAAATAAAAATCCTTAAAGTGATTTCTTCATATAAATTCAAACTTCTTGAAATATGAAATAAATATTTTAAAATTATTTAAAGTTTTTTTTTTTAAATATACAAGATATATTTTCATAAATTAAATTTAATTTTAGTGCTTTATTAAATTGATGATAATATTTCTTATAGATCAATTAGATTTATGTGTGTGAAATTGGTTGGAAAATTCAATTATATTGAAATAATATTATTATTATATTTTTTGTTTAGTTCTATTGTTTTGTTTTTTAAATTATTAATTTATTGGTATATAAATTTAATCGATTTGCAAATTTTATTATACCATATCATTTAGACATCCTGTTTGTATCCTTTCATCCTTTCAAATAAATTCAACTCAAATATAAAAATGCTTTCATTTTGTATAAATTGTTTTTTTTCTCTTTTATTAAGCATTTTATTTTATTGATGTTCAAAGCTTGCAAATAAATTTAAATGCTGATTTTTTAAATGAAAAATAACAAAAATAAAATTCATCAGCGAACGGTGAACGGATGAAGAGAAAAGGATGCGCTGGCATCCTGGCTTGGAAATTGCCTAATGCATTTCTAACATGGTTTAAAGTGCGTCCGTATTTCAGGTAAGCGCCGCATCGTTGTCCGTTACCGAGTTCGCAATCCGACCTGGGGGTATCTAGAGAGGCAGTTGATGGGGGGGGGGGGGGGAGAGTGAGTCCAGTGGGTCCTGGCGATTTGTTGACACAGCGTTGCCGCAAAAACATTGGCGGGCGGGCGTTAAATGAAATGAAAAGCCAAACGCGCGACCGCGAAAATCAAACAACAATAAAAAGGTAAGGAGTGGGCGTTCGGCCCCAGTGGGTGTGGCATATTATGTGCAGTGGCGAGCATAGGAACGAAGAAAAAAAAAATAAAATAAAATAAAAAGGGCAACAGTAACGGGACTCGGTTGCAAAACGCCGTGGCAGCATAAAAAATAGTAGTTAAACCCAATTTGTAATTTGTTTGGTCAAATTGCGAGAGAGGCGATAAAAGACAACAACAATAACAAAAACAACAACAAACAAACAAAGAACAACAACAACAACAATTAAAACAACCATTTACAATTCAACCAAACTCGACTATCCAATACCCTAAAAATTCACGAAATTTAATATTAAAATCATCTCCAATATTTTTAATTAATATTTTAGATATGTATATTTATTTGGTTAAATAAATCAGATTAAAGATTATATACACATATGTATATGGGTATTGGTATTGGTATAGCTATTGATCCCTGATTGAGTGATTGATTGTTAAGTAAGAGGGAAAAAAAATCATTAGTAAATTTTGCTTTTAAAACTTTTTATGATACCCCATATTTTGCAAGAGTGTTTTCGAACGGATAAAGGGTATAACAACAACAACAACAACAAACAGTACTGCAAGAATAACAACAACAACAACAAATATCCACAAAAACAACAATAACAACAACAATATGTGCTAAACACTGTCACAAAGCTAAAAACAACAAAAAAAGAGAGGCAAAATCGGCGTTGAATCCTTTTGGCGTGCCAACACCTGTATTTGTGTGTGTATATACATATACATATATACAAATGTATATATATATACAAATGTGTGTGTTTGTGTGAGCGTGTGTGTGTGTGTGTGTGTGTAGCCGCGATGAGAAACGTGCCGATGCATAATCATTGAGGCCATTATCATTTATTTTACTCAAAGGCTGCGTTGTTGTTGCTCTTGCCACCTGCGCTCAAAAATACACATACAAACGCGCTACAACAACAACAACGAGAATAAGAACAATGTGAGGCACAGTTATTGCCAATTGGTAGGTTCAAAAATACTTAAACCTGCGTCCAATGCAGCAGGCGATGTTCCAAAACTTTACAATCGCAACATTCGAGCATTTTCAATACAAACGCTTTTACATTTACACACACACACACACACACACACATACATATATATTTAGACATACACACACATACATACACTGAAATATTGTAGCTTAAATATTTAAATGCATTAATAATACGAAATTTCTTTTTTCAAATAATTTCTGAATTCAAGCATTGATTTGAATATTTTATACTCATTAAAAATACAAATATTAATATAGGGTATAATCAAGTATGCATAAGTGCTTGTAAGATATAGACAACTATTTTCTAAGCAAAATCATAAAACAATTCAATCTGAGCTCTGACCGATATTAAGCAATAATCAATGCTGATTGAAATCAGATGGACAATTTTTTTAATTTTTCAATTTTAATATATTTTTACCTATTAAATAAATGGAATAATTAGTAAATAAATAAATATTATTACGCAATTTAAAATATATTAATAATGTAATTTTTGTTTAAAGTATTTTTTAATTTATAATTTATTTATGTATATTTTAATATTTTCTCAAGAAAATATAATACAAATTTAAAATTAACAATTTTCTTAAACTTTTTATTTATTTATTAGGCAAAAAATAAAATAAAAGCGGGTTAAACATAAATCAGTTGGAAAATAATTGATAATGGAAATGCCGAGAATATATAAATTAAATTAAATTAATAATAATAATAATAAAAGAATGGCTATAAATGGAAATAATTGTGCGGCAAGTAAGCCAACTTGGCCAACTTGGTCGTCGTTCAGCTGTCTTTTTTCATTAAGTACGTGAATATATTAACCTTTCATACAGATATATTCATAAATTAATTAATTAATATCAAAACTCAAGTCGACGCGACTTAAATGAGGTGAGGCACGCTCCTCCTCTCCCACCTCCACCTCCACCTCCTCCTGAAGAGGTCCAACCGCCTTCGTCTCCGTCTCCGTTTCCGCTTTCGCCTCCGCCTCGGTCCAGAGACAGTTGAACATTGAATAAGCATTACCAGATATTCTTGAATATTCTGGCCATTTCCACAGTTGCCCAGGGGGGAGTGAGGAGCGGGGAGCGTGAAGGGGTACCAATGGGGTCGCGACATTACTGTCGCCAAGTGCCCTAATGTATTCGGGTTAAAGCTATTAAAAATATTGCCTCGCTCCATGAAAACTTTATAATTCATAATTAGCGGCAATGACAGCGGCAAGTCGCACAGGACCAACTGGCAAGGATCAAAACGGATGAAACACAAAACACAACAAACAACAAAAAAAACCAAATGATACGTGCACTTTAATAAAACGCAATGTCCTCAACATTTACACAATATTTTCGATAATTATTTTATTTGTATTTTCAAAAGAATTTTCATAAATACTTATCTTTTTTTCTTCTTATTTTTCTCATTTTGCTATTTTTATTTGAAAATGTTACAATATTATTTTCGAATCGGAATTATTCCACATTGCATTATTATTTTTTTTTTTCATTTTCCGATTCTTCGAGAATCTGACTTTGATTTGCTATCAAAGCAAAGATTTCAGCTCGGCTTTTTATTATTTGATTTGTTTATTTGTGATTCGTTTCAGATTAGTTTTGCTTTTTTTTATTTTATGCTTTGCGCTTTTGCTATGCTTTTCAGTTAGCTTTGCTTTTTGTCATTTCTTTGCTTTGCTTGTACATTTCAACTATCGCTTTGGTGCTTTGCTTTTTGCTTTATTCTTTTGCTTTGCTGTGCTTCAACTTAAATATTTTATATACTTGTTTTACGCAGTCTTACAGCATCAATTCAGTTTATTGTGGGCGGCAATGGACAAAGGCAGAAATTGAAATAGAATGTAAAAAGCGGACTTAAAAAAAAGAGTGAAAAAGAGGGAAAAAGTGGGAAAGAGAAAAACAACAGCACATAAATTTTATAGTCATTTGCGCATTTAATTAAAATTATGATAAAAGCATGCAAAATATTTCACAAGCGCATTTACGACAACTTTCGTATGTATGTATGTATGTATGTATGTATTTATGTACGTATGTATGTATGCGTGTGCATACATATGTAGAAAAAAATGGGACAAAAATGAAAACGGATAAATGAGTATGCAATGGAAATGCTCGAGAAAGAGGCAAGAGGAGCAAGCAGCAAAAAAAGAAAAAGAATGAGAGAGAGACAGAGAAAGAGAGAGAGAGGAAGAGAAAAAAAATGGGGAATTAAAATAAAAATTGCTCATAGCAAAAATCTTGCGCTGTAATTACATCATTTATGCAGGACGAATATGTCGTTTTGTTGGCCCCAGCTAGCCCCCCCCCCCCGCCCCCAAACACACTATGGCCTTACCACACATATCCTGTACAACCACCATTCCAATCCATCCTTAGCCATTTCTCCAACCTTAATGGAGCCCACAACGATGCGAGCCAAGCAACACGCGCATACATATGCCAAGCATGTACACATACCATATACCTCAATGTATGTGTGTGTGTGAGTGCATGTATGTGTGTGTGTGTGTGTGTGTGAAACGGCAAATGCCTTTCAAATAAATACGAAATGGTCAGCGGAATAATAATCAGCTGTAGCCGCCAGCCGCTGTCTCAGTGACAAGGCGACACGTACAGCCCAGAAAAAAACAAAAAAAAAAAAAGATAAAGAGATCAGCGTTACGTTGTCTACAACAGGAAACGGCTATATACATATATATACACACACACACACACACACATACACACAAAATACACATATAAAAAACCTGCACTTATTAAGTTGCAAATAAAATAAAATTTAAAAAAGAAATATTATAAAAAAAACATTTAATAAGTACAGTTATAAAATAATCGATAATAATATCGATGATATCCATATTTATTGAATACTTGTTATTTTTAAATAAATATTTAAATTCTCAACGGAATAATTAAAAAATTAAAATTAAATTACAATCAAAATGAAAATAAAAATTGATTAAGAAAATATTTGATATTGAGTTGGACTTAAGTTTTCAACTTATTTCTTTCGTTTTACTAGCGCTGTATTTCTCTGACTCCTTCGCTTATATGGTGCATATCCCTAATTTCTTCCATTTCCACCCATACACACACACACACACACACACACACACACACACATACACTCATTATTAACTGTGGCTAATGCCACGCCCATGCCCTCGATGCACTCGGCACACATTTAATATGAGAAAGCGTTTTCAATTTTTTATGTGCTCATTTTTCTATGCTGAGAATAAAGACAAAAAAAAATAAAAAACGAAAAAAAAGATTACAACAAAAAAAATTAAAATGAAAAATGAAAATTCTGGGGGAGGGGGGAGGCGCAGTATGGGGACCTGGAGCTGGCCACAGCCTTCACATGCTCCACATGGCAGCCACCGTCCGGAGATTCGCTGATGTCGCTGCGATACTTCCGCCAATGTGGTACAAACAGTTGCACACCCAAAAAAACAAAAAAAAAAAAAACCAAATCACAACAATAAAAAAACATTTAAAAAAAACTGACAAAATTTTAAAAAACAAAATTCAAATAAAAACTCATGTAGACAAACTTTAAAACACCCTCACAAAAATTGAATTTAATAATTCATCGTAAAATTTTATTTTTAACATTATTAAAAAAAATTTGAATAATATATAATTAGTATAATTATACAATATATTATTTTTTATTTGTTTATATAATTATAATGTAAATTAAAAAAAATTATTGTTCTTATTAGCAAAAATTAGTTTTTTAATAAAATTTTTTTTGCTTGTTAAAATTAATTTTAAATAAATAATTATTTTAAGTAGGAATGCTTAATTTTAAAAAGAATGATTTTTTACTGTTTTTCTTTTAAATGAAATCTTAACATTTAATGAATTTTACTTTTTGTTTTTAAAATTTATTACAATAATTTAATTTTCTTATATGAAAAATCAAAAATATCTTCACAATAAATTTTCTACAAGAAAAATATTAAAAAGTTTTTAAATGAGATTGTGTGAATAAGTTGAGTACCCGATGTTAGGGTATAATTGTCCAAAATCCAAACAAATCAAAAAAAAAAGAACAAAAACAAAAACAACAAAAAATAACGGAATAAATGTATTGCAAAAAAATTGTTATATATTTTTATGTTTGTGTATGTGTGTATATTGCATAAATGTAAAGGAGCACTAATTTTGTAAGGACACCCGCTCGAAGGAAAGACACATACACATATGCGCACACACACACATACGCATCTACATATATATACATATAAATGATGTGAGGCAGAGGAGCATGTGGCGCATAAGTAGACGATGGCGACGTTGACACAAAAAACGTTGCACAGACACACACACACACCCGCGCGTGAAAGAGTGGCGGGGGGCGGAAGGGGTGACCAGGAGTGATTGGGCGGTTTTGTGTACTGGTATCTTAAGGAGAATATACATATTTTTGCTGGAGCGGAAAGGGGGGGAAGAGGTGGGGGAGCGTCGTGTGTGGAGTCGCTTGTGGTGTTTGTCCATGCTAAATGGCCGCTGGTCGGCAGCGGCGTACAAATGACGGCTTCCGCTTGTGCATATTAAGCGTGAAGGATAATAATTTTACTTGCGCACACACACACACACACGCACACACACACACACACACATACATGCATATCACTTTTATATAAAAAATATAATTTTTTCATAATGCACACACAAACATTAAGTTTTTTTTTCGTTTTCTACAATATGATTTTTTATTTAAAAAAAAGAAAAACAAAAAAAAAAACCGAAAGAGTGATGGATAGAAGAGGCGGGGGGGGGGGGGGGGTGGGAAATGGGGTCCCAACCTTCCTTCCCTTTCCAACTGGAAAGCGCCACTTCTTTTTGGTCTTCT